>JAFEMH010003929.1:0-237594 GCA_022495995.1 Adenophora triphylla var. japonica
GACACCCTTGTTTTACATGATCAGCAGCATCCTGCTTTTGTCTTGCTAATTCTAAATTCCACACCTCCTCATTCATCGATGATCGACCACCTCCGCTCTCTGCTATGCACCTCCTTCCTATCTCTGTAGAAGTTTTAAAACACTTAAGAGTCAATCTTCCCTCTTAGCTGCTGGTCAACCACCTAATCACTGCTCCCCATTTGATGGCAGTGTTTGACCCACTCAGCCAAGTTCACTGGGTATAGATCCTCCATACCGCTTTCCACCAGCGTTGGTAACACCGCTGGTCTTCCACATATATAGTACCTCAAAGATTCCGGATCCAAATGTTCGGTGCTGTTAAGATTCCGGATCCAAATACCCAATATTACCTTAAACTAGGGTACTAACCAGTGGCGGATCCACGACTATTGATATGGATGCAAGTGCACCCATTCAATCAAATGATTTGTCTAGTTTAGTGGTTAAAGAGCTAAATTTTTAACCTTATGGTTGTGGGTTCGAGTCCCACAACAAGCACTTATTTATTTATTTACTTACACAATTTACTTCGTCCCACAACAAGCAGTTATTTATTTATTTACTTACACAATTTACTTCTTGAATCTTTATACTTTAATTTGTGTACCCACTTACAAAATGTCTTGGCCCCGCCACGAGTACTAACACGAGTACTAACGTGTGTATATCCTGTCTAACATGTGAGGGCCTGTTTGGACAACCCAAAATCTGCAACTTTGGCCACCCATCTTTCATCCAAGAGAATGTTTGCAGTTGTCACATCCCGATGGATGATAGTCTCTTTTGTGCCTGTGTGAAGGCAGTGCAAACCCAGTGCAACATCTTTGCATATCCCGAGTCCCAGTTTCCGTGGAAGTGGGGTTTTTTGATGGGTATTATCAAGAGGTGATAACATAGGGATCCTCGAGCTATGAAGTCATATATGAGTATCATCTCGTTATCGTCCATGTAGTATCCTATTTTTGAGAGACAGCATAGCGATTTCGGATCTTGGACAACACCTTTATGTGGTGTTTTGGCTCCTTGGTCGATACAGCCTTTGTAGACCTTTCCGAAACCTCCATAATGTATGAGATTAGATTTGAAAAAGTTGTTTGCACCTATCGTTATCTCCACAAGTAAGAAGTTGCGGCAGTTTTCTGTCTCGTCTCCACTTTATTATACAAACATTTTTTTTTGTCCAAGATACTCCCATTTTATAGTCAAGAGTCCAATTTTATCTTTAATTGGTCAACTTGATTACATTTCTAGTAATTCTTACATAAATTAACATGTCTTCTGAAATTGTAAAAATGCTAATCTATTTTTAATGTAGATTTAGTTATTGAAATTTTGTTACTTAAAAGGCAGAATAATTATCTGTTGAATATTTATTTGATATGTTCTCATATTGACTTTTAAATATAGTAAGTGGACTTCTCCTACATAACCAGAGGAGTATTGCTCTGTAGCTTTCTCATATGGGCCGGTGACATCCGACTGCATAGCAGTCAGTATGGTGCCATTGAATCCAATTCAGGGGCACGATTGTCTTTTGACCTTCCCCACTCTCACCAACAGGGGTCATCCGATTTGTGGATTATTAATCTGGGCCATTGGTAGCGCATGCCCCATTTCCTTTTCATATGAAGCCAAATTTCATATCAGAATGTATTTGTCCTCTTACCTTAACCTTATGATTCTTGACCTTCATTACTGTACATTTAAATCATGTATAAATGAACTACTAATAGGCTTCTAGCATTACACAAACAATTTGGTCATTGTAATTTACAAGTGATGGCTTTAGTCAGAGATCTTGTTATTTTCCTCACAACTACTGTGTGTTTCTTCCTCCTTTTGAAGCTCACTAAGTTTCTTCATAAAGTATGGTGGAATCCAATCAAGATACAGAAGATACTATATTCACAGGGAATCAAAGGCTTGCCTTACAAGTTTCCCCATGGAAACACCAAAGTGATCTCTAGCATGAGAAGCCAATCCATGGGCCAACCCATGGAAATATCCCACAACTTATTTTCTAGGATTCAACCTCACGTCTACACATGGACAGAGGTTTATGGTAAGTCATCAATAAGTTACAAGTTTAAAAACATGTTCTCTACGAGTTCAATTTCAATTTTTTATATTCTGGAACTTGAAAGTTGGAAGTACTAAATTAGTCTTCTCTTTCACTTCTGCACTTTCTTCTGTGATATTAGGGATGAACTTTCTTGATTGGCATGGTTCACAAGCTCAATTGTTCGTCACTGAACCGGAGCTAATCAAAGAAATAATGATCAACAAAGAAGGAGCTTATCCAAAAATGGAGATGGAAGGGTATGCAAAAAAGCTGCTAGGGGAAGCACTTATAACAAATGAAGGTGAAAAATGGGCAAAGATTCGCAAACTGGCCAATCGTACTTTCCATGCCGAGAGCTTGAAAGTAAGATTCATTAAATCTGTAAACTTGGTACTCCGTAATTTATTGATTGTATATCTGTTTCATAGCTGAGGTTGACCTCACTTGGATAAATTCTTATTTCATTTGTTAAGATTCATACAATAAAGTGGTAATAAAATTTCTGCCAGATATATGAGTGGTTGTGAATTTGTAGGGTATGATTCCAAAGATGAGTGCAAGTGTGGAAACAATGATTGAAGGATGGAAAAACCGTGATAGAAAAGAGATAGATGTGTATAAAGAATTTGGAGCTGTTACTACACAGGTTATATCAAGGACTGCTTTCGGGAGTAGTTACTTAGATGGGAAACATATTTTCGAGATGGTGGCAAAGTTAACTTCAATAACTGTCAAAAACATTTACAGAATCAGGTTTCCTGGGATTAGGTACGTAATTCGATCTTATAAGGTGACTTTTTTAAGTTATCAATTTTTTAATTTTTTTTTACGGTTATTTGGAACCGTCAAATTACAGTCATATACTGAAGACTGAAGATGAAATCGAAGCAGCAAAGCTTGAAAGGAAAATAAAGAAATCAATTCTGGACCTCGTAAAGGATAGAGAGATATTGGACACAGAGGGAGATGATGTGGGAAATGATTATCTTGGACAACTTGTGAAGATCGCTAATGATTCTGATGAGAAGAAAAGGATTTCAATAGAACAGATGATTGATGAGATCAAGGCAGTTTACGGCGCTGGACATTTAACTACCACAAACTTACTAGCATGGACAGTTTTTCTTCTGGCAATTCATCCTGATTGGCAAGAGAAAGCAAGAAAAGAGGTAGTCGACCTCTTTGGACATAAGAATCCAACTTCAGATGGTATAGCAAGACTACGAACCGTAAGCATAAAAATCAATTTATTTTTTTCGATATTAAAAAAACAAATTGTCTCCCTAAATTACATTTTGATTTATCTTTCTAACTATATTGCAGATGAATATGATCATTAATGAAACTCTCAGACTATATCCTCCTGTGCTTATGGTAACAAGAAAGGTGGAGAGGGAAATTAGATTGGGTAACTTCATGCTTCCGGCTAATATAAATATATTTATATCGATTCTTGCACTTCACCACAACCCGCAGATTTGGGGCAAGGATGTTCACAGTTTCAAACCAGAAAGATTTGCTCTAGGAGTGGCTAAAGCTACCAACAATAATGCTACAGCATTTATTCCATTTGGTATGGGACCTCGAACATGCGTTGGCTTAAATTTTACCACCAATGAAGCAAAGATAGCCCTTTCGATGATTCTGCAGCGGTACAAGTTCACTCTATCTCCAAATTATGTTCATTTCCCTGCTGATATCTTTATTCTAACCCCAAAGAATGGAGTTCAAGTCATCCTCCATAATATTTGAACCAATCAGCATTTATTTCTTCTTATTTTTTTCTGTAGTTCTTTTATTTTCTTGTTGATCTTGTTGTACTGCATTAGAGTTGGTAATGTGTGTATATGCAGTAAATGTGTGTCGTAAAGTCCTGAGTGCAAGAATCATGGTGTAGGAAAGTTCAACATCATGATGTTATAATAAGTAATTGCATTTTCACGATCTCATTAATATACTGATTTCTTATCGTAGATTTAGATGTGATGTTGAGAAAGAAATTGTTAATGATCCAAAATTAAAGCCTACATATAGTACAGAGCCAAAACAGCCTATCTCCTTTAAAAGCATATATTATGAAAAGCGATTAGGACTTTCGAAGGACCACAAAGATGATTGCTTCCTACTCTAGGTGGTCCTCAATTATATTGGTTAATTATTATCAATTAGTTGAGGAAAGAAATAACAAATTATAGATGAACAAATCCAAAAGGATCCTAACACTTTCAAAAGATCATACTGATATACTGATACGTTTGGGATTTGACCTAATTATAAATAAGTCCAGATTGCATCTGATACAGAAAATTCACATTAAGATGATTTTTTTTCCGTGTTAATCATTTTTTGTGTGTGTGTGAGATGACTAGCATTATTGCAACCATTTGTTCGTATCTGTAAGTTTTAATACCGTCCACGTGGTTCTTTACATTTATATTGATTTGTTGCATGCCTATATTTTATGTCATCAGCTTCTACAAATGGTATGAATGCTTGCTATCAGTAAGCTGTTGAATCAGCATGATGGAACGTTAGTTTTTGAGTGAATGATGTAGGTTTATATTCATTCTGTGCATGGCTGTGATAATGACCTGAAGTTTTAGTACCCATTTGAAAACAACTGCTTAGCAACTAGCTTGATTCCAGAAAATCTCTGTCCTTTATATATATACTAAATTCTGAGCTGATAATAAAGAATAGTTGAGATAAGACCACTCTTATTTTAATGGGAATTATTCGTTCAAATTGAACGTCATGGTTCGTAAGCTAGATGGACCACAACATGTCTTAGTTTCTAAGATCATAAATTTAAATAAGAAAGCTTGTAAAAGTACAATAATTGCTATTTCCTTGTAGATGCTTTTGTAAGGAAGCATCTATGATTTTGTACTTTTGATTATAGTGAAGATTCCTTCATTAGTTGATTTCTGTGAGTTCTAACACCTTGTATGTGGTTTAATCTGTTGACTGACTTTACAGCGTATAATGATTTGATGCATGCTTATATTTCAAGCTATCAGCTTCTACAAACCATATGAATGCTTGCTATCAGTAAACTAATGTGGAATATCAGCATAATGAAATGATAGTTTTTAAGGTTCATGATCTCCGTTGATATTCATGTCATACATGGTTGTGATATGGACCTGAAGTTATTATAGTACTCATTTTGGACCACATAGCTGATCTTTAAAAGATCTCATTGCGTGTGTGTATGTGTCGTTGTCGATATTAAAACAACTTCTTATAGTATACTATCTTGATTCCAGAAAACCTGTCCTTGATATATATACTAAATTCAGAGCTGATATTTATGGGAATTTCCCTTTCAAATTCAACATCATGGTTTGTTAGCTAGAGGGACCACTATATGTCTTAGTTTCTAAGATCATAGATTAAAATAAAAGAATTTGTAAAGGTACAATAATTTCTATTTCTTTTTAGATGTTTTTGTATGGACGCGTCTATAAGATTCTGTACTTTTTATTATAATGAAGATTCCTTCAATAATCTCTATTGTGAATTGAAAAGTTATATTAAGTCGTCATATAAGCTTTCCTGAGCTAATTCAGTTTCGAGAAGTATGGGGATAGTTGGAATTTTGCTCATCTCTGTTGCAAGTTCTTTGTTCTTGTTCTTCTTACTAACCATTTTCAGGTTTCTTCACAAAGTATGGTGGATGCCTACCCGCATACAGTATCAAATGAGATCGCAGGGAATCAAAGGCCCTCCATACAAATTTATTCACGGCAACACCAAAATGATTTTAGACTTGAGGAGGGTATCCATTGGCCGACCCGTTGAAGATTTATCACACAACATTTATCCAAGGATTCTGCCTCATATACATTCATGGTCAAACCAATATGGTAACTAACACGTCTAATATCAGATTAAACGGTTATTATCTTGAAAGACAGTTGCAAAATATGATGTTGACTTTTCTTGACTTTTGAGACTATTTTGTAGGAATGAATTTTCTAAATTGGTATGGTCCTCAAGCACAACTGGTAGTCACGGAAGCTGAGCTTATCAAAGAAATATTGACTAATAGAGAAAACTCTTATCCAAAAATAGAACTTGAAGGCCATGCAAAGAAGCTTTTAGGAGATGGACTTTCATCAACGAAAGGTGAAAAGTGGACCAAGCTGCGGAAACTGGCCAACCATGTTTTTCATGCAGAGAGCTTGAAAGTATTTGCTCAATTCATTTTCATGAGCATCTTGTACATATATATATATATATATATATATATATATATATATATATATGTACATATATAATATCGCTTTTGTTATTGTTATGAATGTATATAATTATGCAGAATATGATTCCGGCAATCATTTCAAGTGCTGAAGTGATGCTAGAAAGATGGAAAGATGAGTACGAAGGAAAAGAAATAGCGGTATTTTAGGAATTCAGGGTCTTAACATCTGAAGTAATTTCCAAGACAGCATTTGGAAGCAGTTACTTAGAAGGGAAGAACATATTTGATATGCTCATGAAGTTGACTTCAATAGTTTCCAGAAATGCCCATAAAATTAGACTTCCCGTTATCAGGTTGGTTAAATTATTTATAAAACTCCTCGTTCATTGGTGTGATTATTTGGTCGTTTCCTAACAAACGAACTGTCTCTATTTTTGCAGCCTTCTTATAAAAAGTGCTGATGTTTTAGAGTCAGAGAAACTTGAGCAAGGAATAAGAGATTGCATAGTGGGAATCATTGAGAAGAGGGGGAAAATAAATAACGAGGAAGCGAGGAGCTTGGAAAATGATTTTCTCAGAAAATTGCTGGAGGCTAATATTTTAGTTGATGACATGGTCGATGAGTGCAAGACATTTTATTTTGCTGGTCATGAAACAACTACATCCTTGCTCGGATGGACTATTCTTCTTTTAGCTATCAATAAGGACTGGCAAGAGAAAGCCAGGACAGAGGTACTAGGCTTGTTTGGCCAAACAAACCCCAGTGTGGATGGCATCGCAAGACTAAAAGTGGTAAACAAATACCCTTCTCCACTCCCCTTTATATTTTCAGTATAACCTTAAAGAAATTTAAGTTGCTTCTGTTCTTTTTTTTTTTTTTCAAATTTGAATTTTTATTAATTGATGACATAATCTATTACAATAGTGACACTTGGAAAGTGAAATCTATTATTGATGGGATTGAACCCCTGATCTTTCATATAGAAAGGTATACCTGATGCTGCTTGAGCTAGAGCTCTTTGGCTGCTTCTGTTCTTTTTGATGTTCACTTGTGACCCTGTCCGTACAAATATATTAGGAAAATGCGAATATCATCACATTTGTGTTCAATGTTTTTTGTTTTCCCTGTATAATTTGTGTATTTCCATGTAGATGAATATGATCATTGAAGAATCTTTACGACTATATCCACCCGTGCCAGCTATAAAGAGGAAGGTAGAGAAGGAAGTTAAACTAGGAAAAATAACACTCCCACCTCAAATGGAGCTATACATTTCACCATTAGCTATCCACCATGATTCTCAAATATGGGGAGAACACGTTCACGAATTCAAGCCAGAGAGATTTGCAGAAGGGGTGGCTAAAGCTACCAAGAACACATCAGTATCTTTCTTGCCATTTGGTTATGGACCAAGAACTTGCGTGGGATTAAATTTTGCCATTATTGAAGCAAAGATTGCACTTTCGATGATCTTACAGCGTTTCAGTTTTACTCTATCGCCTACTTATGTTCATTCCCCTGTTCAAGTATTTATGGTTCGTCCACAACGTGGAGTTCAGGTTATTCTTCATGCATTCTGATGGAACAAATGAATGTCTATGGCATGGAGACAGCTTCTTCAGAAGAAAAGAGAGGTATAAGTTAAAAATCTTCTTTATATTCTAAGAGCTTATATTTAAAAATCAATTTATAAATATTATTTTGTATGTGTAAAATATATTAATGTTTACATATTGTAGTGTTTTAAGGGGATTATTACCACCTAGTCCTCCACCCATATCAAAACTACCATTAAGGACACAGATTTTGGAAATTGGCGATCTAGTCCAATGCCAGAAATAATATTATCATACGGTCCATGAATCAACGTAAACTTTTCTAAATGACAAAAATACCTCTCTCTCTCTCTCTCTCTCTCTCTCTCTTCTCTTACTTTCTCTCTCTACCAGTGTGATAACTCCATGTGAGTCAACATGACTCCTCCCTCATCTTTGACATGACTTTGGCATTTCCATAAGACAAACTTGTACGTAGGGCCTTTGATTCCCTGAGATCTCATGAAATGATGTATGTAATGTGGGGTAAGCCATATTGTGTAATGGAACTTAATAAGAAGTAAGAGCGGCGTTGCACGTAGACGACTCAAAATGAAGGCGATCATGGCTTCCTTATCTAAAGTATAGCACTCCCTTTTGTGATCATATCCCTCAAAATACACACTTATAAAGGCTTTGGGAAACGTGGAGTCGAGTAATGAAATAAGAAAAGGATGCTGGAAATAAGGAAAAGGGATTGTCCCAAAATGAATGTCCATTTTTGTTCGTGATCAAGAACAACAAATGGGCATTCACTTTGGGATGAAGGTAGAAATTAATTTAATTCCGAGTATCTATATAAACCAGGCTCACAATTTTACCATTGTGCCTCGGTTTTGGTGGCAGAGTTAGAGAAAGGTGCAAATGATGAGGGTTTTTCGTCAGAGAGAGATAGAATCCATTGGTTCCAATCTGTACGAGGGAGAATCAAAGAACCATCAACCAGGTATCCTTCTATTCTTTCAAATATGACTTGAGCTTCCTAGGTGCCTAAAGCATAATAATGCAAGTACTTGTTTTCTCTTTTAAGAAGACAATAATAGCATTTATATTCAGTCTTCTCCTGTTTACCATTCACATTTATTGCTTCCTGGAACAAAATTATTACTGAAACCGCCTAGTTTTTTTTTTTTTTTTTTTTAAACTATAGTGTTTTGTCAATTTTCCACTTTTTCATTGTTTTCTCGCATCTCATCAGCGCGCCCCAAATCATTTTGGGATTGGGCTTTGTTGTTGTCGCTGTTGATCAGATCCCAACTCTTTTGACAATGAGAAGAGTTCATTGAAAATACAGTGAACACTGTGTTTATAATCTGTGGCATTACATTCCTTTATTTTATTCCAGAAAATAAACAAAATCTAGCATCAAGTTGCATTATACTTCCATGAAGCACTTATCATAAATAATACCCAAATACATTACTATGACATAACTTTTCTTATATTATAATCAACAGAACAAAGGAGATAATAATTTAAGCTTTGTGGGAAACAAAACTTCAACAGTACACAGTAATCTGTTGAAATCATTGAATGTGTTAGTGGCTAAAACAGTAATCTGATTGGCTAAGCATTCAATTACGTTTCAACATCACCCTCTTATTGTATCATTTAGATAAATAAACTAAAAACAACATATTTTACGTGAACAGATGACAAATGCTTACAATGACATATACACTAATCTTCTGCTGCCGGCTGCCCTCTCAGCTCAAAATCTGGTTCTCTACTGGCCAAGGCTGCCCTAGAGTGGATGGAGTAGTACCTGAAGTCCATGTTGTGGGCGAATAGTAACAACTGCAATTGGTGAGTGAATATAAGTAGGGGATAAGGTAAACGAGTAACGTTGTAGAATCATTGAAAGAGCTATCTTTGCTTCATTGATGGCAAAGTTATTCCCTACACAACTTCGAGGCCCCAAACCAAAGGGCTGAAATGCTGCAGGATTGTTGTTTGTAGCTTTAGCTATCCCTTCAGAAAATCTTTCTGGTTTGAATATATTCACGTCCTCTCCCCATATCTGAGGGTCATGATGAATTGCTAAAGTCGGGATACCTATAACCATGTTGTCCGAAAGACTGAACTTCCCCAATCTGACGTTTCCCTTAACTTTTCTGATGAGGTTTGCCGCGGGAGAATATAACCTTAGTGTTTCATTGATGATCATGTTAATCTACACCACAAAAGAAGTGTTAAAGTTACAAACCATGAACTCTGATACCATGTTAAGTTACCAATTCCTCTAAAAGATTAAATTTTAAAATGTATATCTTGCATTTTACATTAACAAGAACTCCAGTTTAGCATGACATTGTAAAATATTATGCTAGGCCAATCTGTATAAATCCATTGTACTTTCATGGGGTTTCACTTTTACCATTATACTTTTTTTCTTTCAAAAATACTATTGGAGTATGGAAAATGTATCATTTTGACCCCAAAATTGCGAACTGAGACACAGATTTGGGATCAGAATGAAACGTTTTCCAACGTACAGTACTATGTTTGAAAGAAAAAAAGTATAATGATAAAAGTGAAGCACCCTTAAAAGTACAATGGATGAAAAACGGAGATTGCCATATTATATGCTATAAATTTGAAGATGTTTGCTGTCATATCACTTTGTGAGAGAAGTTTGTATTTATTGAATATTACCGTTTTCATTCTTGCAAGGCCATCTGAATTTGGTTGTTGCTTGCCAAATATGTCGATCACCTCTTGCCTTGCCTTTTCCTGCCAATCTGTATGAATTCCGAGAAGGAGAAACATCCAGGAAAGCAAGCTGGTGGTAGTTTCTTGTCCAGCCAGATAAAAAGACTTGCAGTCATCAACAACATCATCAACTGTTAGCTTGTGACCATCATCAGCTTCATGGCTAGCCTTCACAAGTAAGCTTAAATAATCATTGCCAATGCTTTCTGTTTCTGCACAAAATGTTTTATTCTCCCTTTTCTTTATCATCCCTATGATGGATTCCTTCATTCCCCTTTCAAGTTCCTCTGATTCAATCTCATCGCGTGATTTAAAGATCCAACTACAAAACGGATTATTCATCATTTCTAATATGCATGATAAAGAACATCCATTAGAATAGGCAACCATAACTTGTACTCCCCCGTCCCAAAATAAATGTCGCATTTGGCTTGCCAACGTTTTTAAGGATGGTGCTTTACTATTTTCTATATTGGTTGTACAATGATATCATTGCACCAAGTCTCTTTCAATTATAAACACGACATTTATTTTGGGACGGATGGAGTAATTAGGAATCATGGAAGCTTACCTTAAAAGTGGAACCTTAATTTTGTACGTGTTTTTGAACATCAAAAGAGTCAACTTATTCAACTTCTCGAAAACTTCCTTCCCTTCTGCATAACTGCTACCAAAAGCTGTTCTTGAAATGACTTCTGATGTCAATAACTTGAATTCTTCATAAACCTCAATCTCTTTTCCTTCATGCTGCTTCCACCTCTCTAGCATCATCTCAACACTTGCAATCATTGCAGGAGTCATGTTCTACACACACACACACACATCATTTCAGTTTTTGTTTATTCATCTTAATATTTCACTCATATAATGTAATCAAAATCTGATCATACTAAAATAAAACTTACTTTCAGACTCTCCGCGTGGAAAGCGTGATTTGCCAGTTTCCTTAGTTTTGCCCATTTTTTGCCTTCGGATGTCGCAATACCCTCACCCAAGATCTTCTTAAAATACCCTTCTGTCTCAACTTTCGGGTAAAACTTGCTTTTATTATTCAGAACCTCTTTGATAGACTCTGTTTCCATTGTTACAAAATGAGCTCTTGGACCATACCAGAACATATAACTCCTCCCTATTGATCATCATAGAATAATCAATAATACTTTAGAAAAACAATATGAAATTTCAAAACCATAAATTAAACATGTTTCGTTTTACCATATTTGTTGATCCAGGAGTAAGTGTGAGGCAGAATTTTCCGTAAGATATCATGCGACAACTCCTCCATGGGTCTGCTCGTTGACTTCTTCTTCATCTCTATCATTTCTTTGGTATTACCGTAGAAGAATCGGTAAGACGGGCCTTTGATTCCCTGTGATCTCATCGAATATTGCAAGTAAATCGGTTTCCAACATACTTTGTGAAGAAATTTGATGACATAAAAGAGGAGGTAGCCACCAAGCAAAGAGCTTAAAAGAAAGATCATTGAAGTTCCTAGAAAATCCATGTTATTTGTGTAAGTGCCTTTTTTTGTGGGTAAAAGTTATATTTCATCTTATTTATAGTTTTTTTGTGGGTAAAAAAAGTTAGATGCTAGATGACACAAGCTAGTCAATGTGTGTCTCCATTGATTCAATGATGTGAGCTATGACATTTTGATAACTATTACTTCCTTTTTCTTCGTTAAAAAGTAAATGACATATTTTGATATTGATTGAAGTTTGACAATTTTTTTAAGAAAATTTAATTATTTTCATGAAATTGTAAATATAGTCATTGATTGTATTTTAAACGATGTATTAATAACAATTTTTAGAATTTTATTAGTATAATTATTTTGTTATTTTTTTACTTATAGTTCAATGACTTATATACGTAAGTTTAATAACTTCGTTAAAAAGTTCAATAACGTCGTTAAAAAGTTAAGATATGACATTTCAATAAAAAATCATGGGTAAAGCTAAAATAAGTCAAAGGTACCAATTTTGCTTGCGGATCACTTATTTTTGTTCAAAAATAAGTCAAAAAAGTACCAATTTTGCTTGCGGATCACTTATACAAGGCATCATCTTCTAGACTAATAAAACAAACAACTAGGCCAGTTTAGACCTGTTACCTTCTTCAAATAGAGTTAAGACATAAGTGACTTTGTCTTTGGCCAATTATTAACGTGTACTCCCTCGGTCCCGTCCCGTTCGAAGTTTCACATTTTATCCAATTGATATTTCGTTAGAAGTTTCATTTTTCCTAAAATGGAAAAGATTTATTAATATTCTATTATACATACCCCACTTCTCATACTCACATTCATAAATTATGAGTCCCACTTGTCATACCCACTAACTTTTCTCCCTCAAACATTTAAATTATGGGTTTTACTTATTATACCCACTCACTTATTCTCTCTCACAACCTTTTTCCACTCAACACTTTCCTTAAATTTTGTGCCAACACCAAAATGGTGAAGCTTGGGCTGGGCTGGGCGGAGAGAGTATTATTTTCTTTCCTATTTTCATTATTTATTTATTTATTGTTCAAAATAAATTGCCATTTTTATATTATATATTTTTTAAAAAATATATTACTACAACTTAATTATAAAAGTATCAAGTTTACTCTTATTTATTGTCCTTTTCATCTATATTGTTGACTTAATAAATTAATTAATAGATAAAATCGAATTCTAATATAAGGGTAAAACTAAAATTTGAAGGTTTTGACCCAAAAACAACAATTATAATTATCTTGAAAAAAAAAATAGATTTAGAAGCGACAACTATTTTATATTGAGGGGCATCAATTATAATTATAGAAGGGTGAAACTAATATCTTGCAAAAGCTCAAAGGTGGATTCTGAATTAACTTTCATGAAATTTTACAAACAATAGTCTAAAGAAGACCGTTCATTTTCTTCCATTCTCTTTTGGTTACTATTGTAATAATATTTTACAACAACACCATTATTTATCTCAATTTAGGGAAAATTACCGATGATTTCTTCACCTCAAGTAAAAAGATCAATTAAGACAAAAAAAATTAAAATTTAATCAACTTGTCCGACATCATAATAAAAATCCCACCTAGTCCTTCGCTACCCAAACTACCCATTACCCAAAAATAAAAAACCATCCTCTCTCTCTCACGCTCTTCTCTCACTTTCTCTTTCTACCACCCCTTCCGACCAACTTTCCCCTTCCACTCCAACGACCCTTTTAGTTTCCTTTCGACAACCCTTCCCTTTTCAACTCCGGCGACCCTCCCTCTCCTCACATACGTGAGGCCTCACTTCCTCGGCTACTCCTTTCCCTCCGCCTG
This sequence comes from Adenophora triphylla var. japonica, assembly GCA_022495995.1. Classification (NCBI taxonomy): domain Eukaryota; kingdom Viridiplantae; phylum Streptophyta; class Magnoliopsida; order Asterales; family Campanulaceae; genus Adenophora; species Adenophora triphylla. Next base: position 13,911 of record JAFEMH010003929.1, read on the forward strand.
ATCACCTATTTATTTAGCAGAACTCAACGCCTCCATCGTTGGTTGCCGCTGCACCTCTTTACTATAACGTCGCCATTTCAGATCTGAGTGCACCCAAACCCTCACAACATCATCGGCGCAACTTCAAATCTGAATCTGCGTGTTGCTGTCACTGTTCGATTGAAAATTTGCTGCTCAAGTTCTATTTTTTCCCCTAAATTTGAACTACGGAAACGTTTACTTGGTAAATCAAACAATAGCATTTCTTTTTGATCTATATTGGTGGTTGTACAAGATTAGATATATGTTCGTTTCAAACCTATCGGTTCTATTAATTATCACAAGTGCACGGGCTATAATAGTATAGCAAATGCAAGTACGGGTCGATCACACAAGGACATGGTCTACTTTAGGAAATATTTGTTTTTACTAAAATTATAAAAATAAGATTGGGAGGAGTATGTTTTGATTTGTGAAAATATTAGAAACATGCACATAATACTTTTATTGAACCCTTACAGATGAAGATATTCACGGGATTAGAAATCAAACAACATGCAGTCAATCAAATAAATAAAGTTTATAGAAATATAATTCAATTCATAAATCAAGGATGAAACGCCATATTGTGCTAACTACTTATCAACGAAGGCCTAGCACATGTATTTTAGGACTAATACGGTCTATCTCTCTCGAGGGTTCCGTACTAATCAAAATCCATTAAGAACATATTAATATCCACGTAATTTTCACTAAAGGACCATCCTTAGGCCATTAAAATATTCTCGTGATTAATGGAGCCTAGTTCAATTCATATGATTTCGCTAATCAAGATTCTTCACCGAGATCCTTCTCTTGATTAGCTAAGATTCATACATAATATGGTCGACTCATATTTGTAAGCGTGACAAAATAATATGAAAGAATTGATTATGAAAAGGTAAGCAAAACTTTAAACACTTGATTAAATAAGATGACAAAATTATGCTGAATTTTCAACCCCAAGAACTTTGGGGATTACTCACAACCCATATTTAAAACAAGCATAAATGAAAATAAGTAGATAGGAATAGAAGGACTTATGCTTTGTAGAGAAATAGAGACTGAAAGTAAACTTCATATTTTTATTGCTTCAATCTTCAACAGTAACTCTAAGAACTTGTCAATGAATTTTCGAGTATTGTATATAAATTGCTAGAGTATTTTGATGTGTATTCTAAAGTGTATTTCTGATGATTTTCGGATCCTCTAAACTGATGAAAAAGTAGATAGGAATAGAAGGTAAGCAAAACTTTAAACACTTAATTATTTTCATGAAATTGTAAATATAGTCTTTGATTGTATTTTAAACGATTTATTAATAACAATTTTTAGAATTTTATAAGTTTAATTATTTTGTTAATTTTTTACTTATAGTTCAATAACTTATACTCTATATGTAAGTTCAATAACTTCGTTAAAATGTTCAATAACGTCGTTAAAAAGTTAAGATATGACATTTCAATAAAAAAATCATGGGTAAAACTAAAATAAGTCAAAGGTACCAATTTTGCTTGCGGATCACTTATTTTTTGTTCAAAAATAAGTCAAAAAGTACCAATTTTGCTTGCGGATCACTTATACAACTACAAGGCATCATCTTCTAGGCTAATAAAACAAACAACTGGGCCAGTTTAGACCTGTTACCTTCTTCAAATAGAGTTATGTCATAAGGGACTTTGTCTTTGGCCAATTATTAATGTGTACTCCCTCCGTTCCGTTCGAAGCTTCACATTTTATTTAAATGTGTATCCTATTAGAAGCTTCATTTTTCCTAAAATGGAAAAGATTTATTAATATTTTATTATACATACCCCACTTCTCATACTCACATTCATAAATTATGGGTCTCACTTGTCATATCCACTAACTTTTCTCCCTCACACATTTAAATTATGCGTTCCATTTGTTATATCTACTCACTTATTCTCTCTCACAACCATTTTTCACTCAACATTTTCCTTAAATTTTGTGCCAACACCAAAATGGTGAAGCTTGGGCTGGACGGAGAGAATATTATTTTCTTTCCTATTTTCATTATTTATTTATTTTTTGTTCAAAATAATTGCCATTTTTATATTACATATTTTTAAAAAAATATATTACTACAACTTAACTATGAAAGTATCAAGTTTACTCATATTGTCCTTTTCATCTATATTGTTGACTTAATCTTTAGTATAAATGAGGGTTTGTACTTGCTATAGTGGTGTGAACAGTTTCAAGCGGCGAATTTTCCATTTTGCCCTCATACATTTGTCCCTTTCCCATTTTGTCCTTAATTTTTTTTTTAAATATAAAAAAAAAAAAACCCCCGTGTCACGGGCATGTACTAGTAAATTAATAGATAAAATTGAATTCTAATACAAGGGTAAAACTAAAATTTGAAGGTTTTGACCCAAAAACAACAATTATAATTTTCTTGAAAAAAAAAATACATTTAGAAGCAACAACTATTTTATATTGAGGGGCATCAATTATAATTATAGAAGGGTGAAACTAATATCTTGCAAAAGCTCAAAGGTGGATTCTGAATTAACTTTCATGAAATTTTACAAACAATAGTCTAAAGAAGACCATTCATTTTCTTCCTTTCTCTTTTGGTTACTATTGTAATAATATTTTACAACACAACCATTATTTATCTCAATCTAGGTGTTAATGTCCTAGGTCTATAGAGATAGAGCTTTATGTAATGTCATTGTTCATTTATATAAGAGATTGTTTCTTTGATTATTATATGTGTTTGCATGTTTAGTTATAATAATCGTGTCTCTAGTACTTATGAAGCACTAGTATGAAGTCTAATGGATAGTCATGTGATGATTATATGCATGGAGATGCACATTAGATTCATGGGTACTTGTTAGAGAACAAGGTACTGGACTTGACCCATTATGAGATTTATGTCATGGTCAAATGTCATAATTAAATCTCATATAGTCATATCATTGATATCCTTTGACCTGAGATTATCATCGTCTTCCGCTCGATGAATATCATGTTTGATATAGTTTAACGTTGTCTTTAACTGGATGACAATAAGGGCTATCATTGGCATGGTATGATTCTTGTTGGGAAGAATGATAAGTCAAGATGGAAATTGTCCCTCGTAAAGAGAGATGTTTGCTTGGCCACTCGTAAGTAAGATTGATGTAGTGCATGGCCATGCCCGAATGAATTAATGTGATTAATGTCATTCGATTAATCAATTTACTTGATAACGAGAAAGCATTGAACAATATGAGTTGACGTGGACCATGACTCATGTTCAATATAATGTGCCGAATTCTGCTGAAACCGTTTTTGCTTAAGGTTTTTAATAGGGTATAATATTTATAAAGTATAAATAGTAACTCCCTTCAACCCTAGCAGCCAAGTGACGATTTTGGTTTAGGAGAAACACAAAATATTGATTTCTCAATTGTGAATTGAGAATCAAATCACACCAATTCCATAATACTTCATAGATTGAAAGGAGTTTCAATCGAGGGATCTAGCAATCCTCCTAGAAGAGTTCTAGGGTTCGTTCATCGCGTGGATACACATAGAGGATCTTCGCAATACAAGATCTTTTGTTCGTGATTCAAGGCTTGTTCCTCAAGGATTCAAGAGACCATCAATCTGGAGTTGGGTCACGTTTATCAACGACAAAGGCACTCGAGGTTGGTAAATCTATTTCATGCTTCTTAATTATTCATCTAGAACGGATTCTAGGGCTTGGGGTTTTTCGAGTTATTGCATTATTCCGCTGCGCATGGACCCTCGAAACCCAACAGTGGTATCAGAGCCCCGTTCATGATGTCTATATTAGAAAATCATGATAATTAGATAATGGGATTATGTTGATTTTCATGATGTGTATGATCTAGAATGTGAAATTGTATGAGTTTTGCTTGTGAAGTAATTGTATATATTGATATACCATGATTATGAAATTGAAATATATGATTAATATGATTAATCTAGATTATGGGATGTCAATTTCAGTAATATGATTAATGTGATTAATCTAGGATATTTGTGAAGTGTTACTCAGTATATTGGCTGGACACCAAAACCTTCCCCACAGGCACTTCGATGGAAGTGTGGGATAAACTTGGAGCACGTGGCCGCGTACTAGTAATTACTGATCAAATGTGTTATGTGTTGCATCATTCCATGTTCATAATTATGCTCATATAGTTTTCATGAATCAACCTTGGCATGTAATTGATAAGCATGAAAAATTGAACCTTCTTTGTAATTTGAGTTTGTTTTATGCCACCCATGTTTAAACACTTGTGAGTACACGGATAGTTTTATGTAGGCTACGCCACAGCGAGGTACATTGATTCTATCTTTGTATGATCAAGATGAGCAAACAGTGATTGCTATACGTTTAACATGGTTGAACTCAATTAGGCTATCAAAACAGTTTTGGGCCTAAGGCATAAGATGAGATTGAAACATGTGACATATGATGTCTATAATCTCATAATGATTTAAGAGTCATATATAGATATGATTGATAAATGTTATCTACCTTTTTAGTTTAATTTTGAGCAGTCGTGCCATAGCCGACTTGAAATTAAATTAAAGTTGGGTCTTAGCCTATTAAATTATATTATACATGTTTGTATAAGAATGTTATATAATTTAGTGGGAGTATTTATGAAATATTTTAATTAATCTCTTAAATGAATTGGTACTTATATGTGTTCATATCTTGTTGCATATCTTTGTAGATCAATGGCTGTAAACAATAATCAAAACATGTCACTGCGATCAGTCCTTGAGAAGGACAAGTTAGAGGAGAATGGCAACAACTATGTGGATTGGATCCGCAGTTTGGGAATTGTTCTCAAACAAGAAAGGAAGTTGTACATTCTTGATGGACCCGTTCCACCCGAGCCTGCGGCTAATGCAACTAAAGCTGAAAAGGACCAACATAAGAAGCATATGGATGATTCTATTGATGTTGGTTGCTTGATGCTTGTTACCATGTGTAAGGCCCTTCAGAAGGACCTTGTACACATGGAAGCCTATGATTTGGGAAATCATTTGAAGGAAATGTTCCGATTCTTGAAGCACGTACGGAAAGGTTTGACACTATGAAGGCTCTTCATTCATGCAAGATGATTGAAGGACAACCCGTTGGGCCTCATGTGTTGAAAATGAAGGGTCACCTCGAACACCTTGAGAGGCTTGGATATCCTATCCAGCTTAGAGCCGGCTACTGATATGATATTGCATTCACTCCCGAAAGTTATAATCGCTTGTTCGAATTATAACATGAACGGGATGAATAAATCTCTGTCAATTGCATGGGATGCTAAAGAATGCGGAGAACAATATTACCAAGAAAACCAATCAAGTGTTGATGGTGAATAAAGGAAAGGGGTTCAAAAACAAGGGTAAAGCAAAAGTTGCTAAACCGGAGGCAAAGGTTGCCGTGGCCGAGAAGCCTAAACCCAAATCCCAAAAGGATGCGGTGTGCTACCATTGCAAGGAAACCGGGCATTGGAGGCGTAATCGTAAGCTTTATCAAGAAGGACTGAAGAAGAAGGGCAATGAGATTGCTATGACTTCGTGGTATCTATGTGATAGATATTTTACTTTCTACCTCTAGTTCTTGGGTATTAGATACCGGATGTGGATCTCACATTTGCCTAAATGTGCAGTGGACTAAAGAATAGAAGGTTGCTCAAAGAGGGTGAAGTAGATGCACGGGTTGGAAATGGAGCAAGAGTTGCTGCATTGGCCGTAGGGACTTACGAAGTCACTTTACCAAGCGGATTAATTTTAGTTTTAAATAAGCTGTTATTATGTTCCGGATTTGAGCGTAAACATTATTTCTATTTCATGTTTAGACAATGAGGGTTACAATTTTCTTATTGCGAATAAGAAATTTTCAATTTATTTGAATGACATGCTTTATTGTGTCAAGCTCATTCTTTTTAATGGCCTTTATGTCTTGGATGTTGAGAATAATGTTGATAATGTCTATCATGTTAGTAAGAAATCCAAACCAAATAATGTGAATGACACATATAAATGGCATTGCCGTCTTGGGCACATAAATGAGAAACGCATTTCTAAACTCCATAAAGATGGATACTTAGACTCATATGATTATGAATCATATGATGTTTGCAAGTCTTGTTTATTGGGCAAGATGACTAAAGCACCTTTTACTAAAAGTAGTGAAAGGGCTAGTGATTTGTTGGCTCTCATACATACTGATGTATGTGGACCAATGAATAACATTGCTAGGGGAGGATTTCGGTACTTCATAACGTTCACTGATGACTTGTCTAGATATGGCTATGTCTATCTAATGAAGTACAAAAGTGAAGCATTTGAGATATTTAGAATATTTCAAAGTGAAGTACAAAATCAACTTGGCAAAACTATTAAAACACTTCGATCCGATCGAGGTGGTGAATATTTGAGCCAAGAATTTGACGATCATCTGAAAAGTTGTGGAATTGTTTCAGAACTTACTCCACCCGGAACACCACAATGGAATGGTGTGTCCGAAAGGAGAAATCGAACCCTATTAGATATGGTTCGATCGATGATGAGTCAAGTTAACCTTCCTATTTCCTTTTGGGGACATGCACTGGAAACAGCTGCTTTCACACTTAATAAGGTCCCTACTAAATCGGCTCCTAAAACCCCACATGAGATGTGGCATGGAAGAAAGCCTAGCTTATCTTTCATGAAGATTTGGGGATGTGAGGCTTATGTAAAGAAATTGGTTTCTGAACATAAACTTGCACCTAGATCTGATAAATGTATTTTCGTTGGTTATCCGAAGGAAACGAAAGGATATCAATTTTACAACCGATCCGAGAACAAAGTATTTGTTGCTCGACACGGTGTCTTTCTAGAGAAAGAGTTTCTCTCTAAAGAAACTAGTGGGAGTAAAATTGATCTTGAAGAAATTCAAGAACCTGAAAATGACATAGAGCCAATGGTAGAGACGGAACCAAGTTCACAAGCTGTTGTGGAACCGGTTCAAGATACACCAGTTCTTCGCATATCAGATAGGATACGATCCGAACCTGAGAGATATGGATTTCTCATGACGGAAAGTAATGAAGTAGAAATCATTGAGAATGATAAACCTACTTCCTATCAAGAGGCGATGTCCACTCCTGATTCGGACAAGTGGCTAGGAGCCATGGAATCCGAAATCAAATCCATGTACGATAATCAAGTTTGGAACTTGATTGATCCACCCGAAGGTGTAAAAACCATAGGGTGCAAATGGGTTTTCAAAAAGAAAACCGACATGGATGGAAAGGTACATACTTACAAGGCTAGGCTAGTTGCTAAGGGGTATAGGCAGATTCATGGCGTTGACTATGATGAAACCTTTTCGCCCGTAGCAATGCTTAAGTCTATTAGAATCCTAATTGCCATAGCCGCATATTACGACTATGAGATATGGCAAATGGACGTCAAAACAGCGTTTCTTAACGGAAACCTACTTGAGGATGTATACATGATACAGCCTGAAGGGTTTGTCGATCCAAAGGATTCTAACAAAGTGTGTAAGTTGCAGAGATCCATTTATGGATTGAAGCAAGCTTCCCGGAGCTGGAATCTACGTTTTGATGAATCAGTCAAAGAGTTTGGCTTCATCAAAAACGAAGATGAACCTTGTGTATACAAGAAGATAAGTGGGAGCATAGTGTTATTTCTGGTGTTGTATGTCGATGACATCTTACTCATTGGAAACAATGTTCCTGCACTTGAGACTGTAAAGTCCTGGTTAGGAAAATGTTTCTCAATGAAAGATATGGGTGAAGCGGCTTATATCCTTGGTATCAAGATCTATAGAGATAGATCAAGAAGGATGATTGGTTTGAGTCAGAGTACATATATTGACAAGGTCCTTAGAAGATTTCGCATGGAAAATTCTAAGAGAGGGAACTTGCTAATGGGACATGGCATTACTCTTAGCAAGACTCATTGTCCAAAGACAAATGATGAGCGAAAGAGGATGAATGATATACCATATGCTTCGGCAATTGGATCTATCATGTATGCCATGTTGTGTACTAGACCTGATGTCTCGTATGCTCTAAGCGCAACGAGTAGATACCAATCTGATCCTGGTGAGAACCATTGGATAGCAGTCAAGAATATCCTTAAGTACTTAAGAAGGACTAAGGATGTATTCTTGGTATTTGGAGGAATGGAAGATGATCTGGTTGTAAAGGGTTACACAGATGCAAGCTTCCAAACCGACAAAGATGGTTATAGATCGCAGTCTGGTTTTGTGTTTATGCTAAATGGAGGTGCTGTTTGTTGGAAGAGTTCCAAGCAGAGCACTGTTGCTGATTCTACAACAGAAGCCGAATACATAGCAGCATCGGATGCGGCTAAGGAGGCGGTTTGGATCAAGAAGTTTGTTAGTGACTTAGAAGTCGTTCCAAGCATCACTAACCCGATAGAGCTGTTCTGTGACAATAATGGTGCTATTGCCCAAGCAAAAGAACCAAGGTCACATCAGCGATCCAAACACATTTTGAGACGTTTCCACCTCATTCGAGAAATCTGTGAAAGGGAGGACGTCAAGATATGCAAGGTACCAACGGATGACAACATTTCGGACCCTCTCACCAAGCCTTTACCACAAGCTAAACATGATGGTCATGTTAGGTCCATGGGTATAAGATACATGAATGATTGGGCCTAGTGCAAGTGGGAGACTGTAGGTGTTAGTGCCCTAGGCCTATAGAGATAGACCTTTATGTAATGTCATTGTTCATTTATATAAGAGATTGTTTCTTTGATTATTATATGTGTTTGCATGTTTAGTTATAATAATCGTGTCCCTAGTACTTATGAAGCACTAGTATGAAGTCTAATGGATAGTCATGTGATGATTATATGCATGGAGATGCACATTAGATTCATGGGTACTTGTTAGAGAACAAGGTCTTGGACTTGACCCATTATGAGATTTATGTCATGGTCAAATGTCATAATTAAATCTCATATAGTCATATCATTGATATCCTTTGACACAGAGATTATCATCGTCTTCCGCTCGATGAATATCATGTTTGATATAGTTTAACGTTGTCTTTAACTGGATGACAATAAGGGCTATCATTGGCATGGTATGATTCTTGTTGGGAAGAATGATAAGTCAAGATGGAAATTGTCCCTCGTAAAGAGAGATGTTTGCTAGGCCACTCGTAAGTAAGATTGATGTAGTGCATGGCCATGCCCGAATGAATTAATGTGATTAATGTCATTTGATTAATCAATTACTTGGTAACGAGAAAGCATTGAACAATATGAGTTGGACGTGGACCATGACTCATGTTCAATATAACATCGTGTGACAAAGGGATTGTGATATGTTCTATGTAGGAAAATCGAACTTAATATTATACTATTTGGGTAGGCATGATGGCTTGCTAGAGTCCGCTCATGTTTTATGTGGATCGATGTGATCGGACTCATTGCCAACATAGTATAGTCGGGGTCACACGCGTGAGCGAATTGTCAAAAATGAAATTATGGATTACAGTGTGTTGGGCGACCGCCCTGTGGCCATGGGCGACCGCCCACAAGTCAATAGTTGGCTTTGGGCGACCGCTCAATGGCTATGGCGACCGCTCATGGTTATTGCGTGCATTGGATCAGCTGTGCAGGTGGCGACCGCCCATGCCCGTGTGGGCGACCGCCCATGAGGATTTCGAATAAGGGTGAAAGCCCAGACCAGGCGACCGCCCGTGCCACGATGGGCGACCGCCCGTGTGCCGATACTAAACCGTTTTTGCTTAGGGTTTTTAATAGGGTATAATATTTATAAAGTATAAATAGTAACTCCCTTGACCCTAGCGACCAAGTGACGATTTTGGTTTAGGAGAAACACAAAATATTGATTTCTCGGTGTGAATTGAGAATCAAATCACACCAATTCCATAATACTTCATAGATTGAAAGGAGTTTCAATCGAGGGATCTAGCAATCCTCCTAGAAGAGTTCTAGGGTTCGTTCATCGCGTGGATACACATAGAGGATCTTCGCAATACAAGATCTTTTGTTCGTGATTCAAGGCTTGTTCCTCAAGGATTCAAGAGACCATCAATCTGAAGTTGGGTCACGTTTATCAACGACAAAGGCACTCGAGGTTGGTAAATCTATTTCATGCTTCTTAATTATTCATCTAGAACGGATTCTAGGGCTTGGGGTTTTTCGAGTTATTGCATTATTTCGCTGCGCATGAACCCTCGAAACCCAACAATAACCATTTATCAACTCCCCCACACTTAAACCTTGTCCCTAAGCAAGTTTTGAATAAAAAAAATGTAGAAATGGAGAAGAAGAGTAATGACTTTTTAAAAGATAGAAGAAATGAAGAAAATATGTAAGTTCCCTTATCAGAAATGTGCTTTAAATTTTGCCGAATCATCTTCTATCCAAAATTTCAATCTCTTCATAGATAAAAAATTTATAAAAAAGGTTCATAAATGGATATGAGAAAGTAAATCAAAGAACATAAATTTATAAATCACTAACAAAATTTACTAAGTATAAGCACATGAGTGATTTAATGATAGAATTGAATTTTTGGAGGAAATGGATGGACTTTTAAAAGAATATTTTATAAATAAGGTTCTTGATGACGCCACAGCTTTCGGGGTCAGGAGCGGTTCAAGGATATCTGGCTAGGATATATTTATTGGTTTGATGTACCTAGATCACAACACAAACAAGCACCGTTAAGGTCAAAGTTGGATGTTACTCCAACTCAGGCCCTCGGGTGTGAGTAAGAATCTTTTGAGTAATAAGGCTTTGAATACCTTTGGAGTGTGTGTGTGTTTAGGTTTAGAGAGTAATAGAGCTTACTCAATTGTATATGGAACTTACCTTGCCCAAGGGGGTAAAGGCCTTCTATTTATAGGCAATGCAATGGTGCTTGTTGAGGTAAGCAATGAGATCAGCCCTAGAGGGCACTTTGGTATTTGACCAGCTACACGTGTCCGCAGCTAATTGGTCCTGTCAGGAAGGGAACATTGGTATCCGGGGGACATGGTGAAAGTGACATGGCCGTGTGGCCGGCTTAGTGCATTAAATGGGATAGTAGGCGCGGGCGAGCCGCATTGAATGCGTGATGGGGGAGCCGGCAAGTGGCTGTCGAGCCGGTAAGCTAACTTACTCGGTAAGGCTTGACATTAGCAGGAAGCGGCATGTGCCGCGGTCGACGTTGTGCCCGCGGTCAAAGATATATGGCGAGCACGGTTGATGCGGGCATGACTCATGCGGGCACGGATCCCGGCGAGCGGGGTCCCAATGGTCCTCGATGGGGACGATGCGAGGAGGGACGCGGTGCTTGACCACAAGGGCCTATTTGTCCGCGGTCTTCCCTACGGCGGTCTAAGGCTGCTACGTCAGCTGGTTCCTTGGACTAGACCGAGCGCGGGCCCGGTCCGGTAGATCCGGGCTCATCAATGGCCCCTAGCTCCAAGTGTGATTATTTATGGTGCAGTGAGGAGCTACTAGAAGCTCGGTGCTGCTCCAATTGCTCCTCGAGCGAGCACCGGTGTTAGCGTTTTTGTTGTCTGTTGCTTGGCCCGTATGGGCCGAGGAACGTTCGGGAGGCACCGAGTGAGTGACACGTGGTCCCTTGCATGGCGTGCCTCCCGGTTAACAGGTGGGCCCCTTGGCGAGATGAAAAGACGGGTTAGTGGTACGTACGGGGTACGTGTCGCTCATTGAGGGGCGATAAATGCAAAGGGTATTTAATTTTTCGAATTTTCAAACGTTGGAGACGGTTCGGGGTCCGAGGTAGGATTTGTGGGCTAATTAATACGGGTTAACGGGTTAACTTGCGTATGGGTAGGCCTTATAAATACCAAACCCTTAAACCTCGAACCCTTTTACCGTTTCCAAACCTTCGAGAGAGCCTTTGAGAGAAATTTCTTCTTTGCGATTTTCTTGCTCTTGCTTTCCGAATCCTTCTCTCAATCTTTCTCTCGTAAGTAACGTTGGGTGCTTTCTTCTCCATCTCCTTCATTTTTCTTTTATTTACGGTTTTCGAATAATGACTACTCGAGAGTTTGGACCCCGTAGTCCCATAGAGTTAGGAGATGGGAGCACTCCGGATCTGTTCTTTGTTTGTAAACGGACGGGGGATATTTAGGAAGGTAGGCCGTGGGTGGCTTAGGTTATCCCTTGAGTGCTTCCAATATTTACGCGAAAAATCCCGATGGGGGCCTTTTGTCCCACCCGGTTGTGGGAGGCCAAGGATAAAAGAGTAAAAAGGAACGGTGATGTTTTGGTGTTGGGGATACCGGTATTTGAGAAATTTTGTGATGGGGGTTTTGTGCGGGTTTCCGCGAGAGAGGCTCGACTACGAACGCCGTTGAATTAGTGAGGAGAGCGATTCGCGTCCCAGTAGTTTGTGGCCAGGAAAAGTGTGAACTAATGGACTCGACCAATCAAGCAATTCGCGGGCACAGGAAGCGGGGACCACTGAGTGACCCTGCAGATGTTACGCCCACAGTACCATCTTTCCCCCGTTGTGCCCGCGGCCTCTAGGGCGGGGACAATTGGTGGCGGCGGCGAGGAACTTGACCCCCTTGATTTCGAGGTGGCCAGGAACCGGTGAGGTTGAATCGGAGGTGGCCCCACCCAGTGGTGACCCCAGGTCTCTTTGGCTCCTCGAGCTCGGAGGCCGAAGAAGATGGCCGCGTAGGGAGGGGGATAGGAGGGCGCGGGGACCTCGAGAAGGCGGCGAGACCACCAATATTGTGGATGCCTTCGAGAGCTCGACTCAGGAGGAGGAGGAGATTGTGGCCCTGCCGGAACAAGGCAAGAGGCCGGCTAGGGATGCGAATCTGGTCGTGGCCGTAAGAAGGCGAGGAGGTGGCCACCACCATTGGGAGGAGGAGATTTACGAGGTTTATAATGTGGACCGCAACGCCTACCGTGTCCGCACCCTAGGGCATATTCATTTGGCGGACAAGGACAAGGCTGCGGCCGAGAGACCATAGCGAGATGTCCTTGAGGGACAACCAGGAGCTGCGTTTTTATGGGGCCCGGTTTGAGAATGGATTGAGGCTGCCCCTGGACCCTTTCTTTTATTTCTTCTGGAGTTCAATGCACAGTGCCCATGCACGACTCCCGATGCCATCAGGGCCATTGTCTCCTTCATTCTTTGTGTGCGAGATTCTGGGCTATGAACCTACCCTTCTTTGGGCTCTACGCTTATTATCGAGAACCGGATTAGCCGTGGTATCCGAGCTTGAAGGCTAGGAACTACTCTACCGAGGACTTTCTCTCCTCCCTCCAACAAATTTGACCGGTGGAATCGGAAAGATATTTTGGTTATTGAGTCAAGATTTGGATGGCCCTTTTCCAAACCTTCACAGTCCCTATGAAGGTGGCCGCTAGCAAATATCCAGGACCCGTCCTCGGTAGATGCTATGCGCATTTGCCATAGAGAGGCATACGGCCCTCTATTTGGACGGCGGGGAGGAGCCGTATATGACGTGGGCGCCATAGTGGAAGATGAGCCCTTCTTGATCTACTCGGGGTGGCTCCTCGCGAGGAGGGCGCCCGCATGCCCCAGGAGTAGAGATAGAGCCTTTGCCCGCGACCACGATTGGCGGGTGCACGAACATTACCGGTTCGAGGTAGATTGTAAGACACAGTATCTTTGGGCGGCGAGTGCGATCCTCCCGAAATAATCGGTCTACGATTCCTCTATAAAGCTGTTGCCAATTTACTTTGCTTTTGATTTTTGAGCTGCTCTGCTAACCATTTTCTTTCCTCGGAGTAGATCAGGAAGTGTATAATTTCGATGGCTCCTCCTCTAAGTCTTTGCTTTCAATGAAGGCCAAGAACCGGAGAGGGCCAACAAGGAAGGCTGCCCGAAGAGCGAGAATGAGATGGGAGGGTTCCCACAAAAAACAAGGCGTACTGTAGCGAGCGGGAGGGGCAGGGAGACTCTGCTCCCGAGAACTATTCTAACCCATGGGAATCTGCCTCCGCCTCCCGGGGTCCTCCTCCACCCAATGCTCTCCGGGCATCATCTCCCGGCCGTACTATTGCCTCACGGGCATAACCGGGGCGGAGTCCAAGAAAAGGGCCGACCGAGAGAGGCGGATTTGACGCGTAGGGAGAGGTCTCGAGACCCGGAAAGTGGTGGATACCTCACCGTAGCCCCACGATCTTTATGCCACAGCTTCTACCCGGCTGCTCCCTCCACCGCGGGGACCATATGCTCGGTGGCCTACCCGATCTCCTCCACTGGCCACCCGCGAGGAGACACAGGAGAAGAGGAAGCAGGTGGGAGGTGTGCCCGCCATTGAAGGGGTGGACACTGTATGCCCGCTCTGCCCATGCTTCAGTTTGTTGGGATAGGGCTCATCAACGAGGCTCTTTGCCCGGACTTCTATCATTAGTGGCGGAGAAGGAGAACCCGTCGGCCTTGATGGGAGACATTGGGATTGCCCTCGGCGAGGTTTGATTCTTTCTGTCTGTCCCTTTGACATTTTTAGCCTTTCTCGTTCTAACTATCCTCCTCGCAGGTGGGCAATAAGGCTATGCGGCTCCGGGAGACCTGTGATAGCCTGTCCGCTGAGCTTGCCAGTAACACCAAGGATATGGCGGGCAAACTCCGCGAGCTGGAGATGGCCCAGGAGAAGGTGGGGACTACGAGCTCCCTCTGGATGCCGAGGAGAAAGAGTTCGCGACGAGTCCGATGCTGAAGGGCTTCCGGGATCGGGTGACCGAGCTGGAGGGAGCCTTGCAAAGGCGAAGGGTCGGCGGGATGAGCTCGGGGGCCACAAACTTCAGGTGGAGCAAAGGAACTCCGAGCTCGTGGTCAAGTGGATGCCTCCCAGCAAGTGGAGATCACGGAGGCAGGCGGATGATCTCTCAGAAGGCATTCTTTGCCTCGACCCGGTTCGGCTTGGAGAAGGAGAGGATGCTTTGGCCGAAGCTCGCAAGGAGGCCGTTGAGGAGTATAAGAACTCAGATGAGTTTGCGCGGAGTGCACGGCCCGACGAGGCGGTGTCGGACACGGATCCGGAACCGCGGCCGCGGGTATGTTCTCCGTGCGGCGGTTGGCCGTGATCGGCTCAGGCTGAGTTTTGCTCTTGACGCGGAGTGCGTGCCGGGCATGCGCTAGTTCCTCTGTCCAGGGCGAGGTCAAGGGTCTAGATCTCTCCGCTGCGGCCTCTCTCTGCCTCTGTGGCGAGAAGTGGCCCGCCCTTGGCACGATCGCCGGCGGATGTGCTTTGCGATTCGGGGACAACCACTTTATCTTTGGGGATGCCACTGGCTCGGAGTTCTTCCGGAGGGCCGGCCATTGGAGATCTATTTCCCCGGCGGGCGGCTCCGCTTCGGCTTCCGCCGAGCAACAAGCTGCTCCTACTGCGAGGTGCCTCACGGGGACCCGGCTGCCTTCCCGACTCACAGGACTCAGAAGCGGGCGCGGGGGTGCGGCGGCTGAGGAGCGAAGCGGGCACGAGGTGGAGCGGCCGCAGGAGCCCAAGGAGAATGCTCCATTAGTATAGGATTTTTTGTTTTTCTTGTTTGTAATAGTTTTAGGACTTTGTAAATACTTTCCTTAACATTAATAGAAGCATTTTCTCCACTTGGCTCCTTTACTTTTATCTTAATTGCTTGTCTCGTAGGCTATTTTGAGTAGTTTGGCAATTTTCGAGCACCTTAATACTTGCATTCTTGCCTATTACTTTTTCAGGCGTTTTTGACTTGCAATTAACTTTATACTCTCCTTACGCGGGCGGCGGCTTAGTAGGCCCTTTGCCGCATTTTTGAGTTTTCCTAACTCTTTATTCAAAACCCTTAGGTTTTTGTGAGAGTCGGCCTTATTCTTCTATGATCGCGTTTGTTTAGCCTTGTGGCAAACTTTGAGGCCTTAACCTCGTTTGTACTGTTTGGCTTTGTTAAACTAGTTTGATCACTCTCGTCCATTTACACTTATTCCCGACCTTGCGGTATTGTGGTGTAAGTCAGTAGCAAGGCAAGCATACTTTCATAGGGCATGCGAAGGTGGCCGTGAGGCTATTGTCCAGCCTTGACGAAAGGTAGGAGCATATTTTAGCATAGAGGCCCTTTAACCCCACGGCATCTGTATCCCCTTATTGGAGGTTCTCACTTATTTGACCACTTTATTCAAAACTCCCTAGGGTTTTCGTGAGGGTCTCGTGGCGATACGGTGAACGGGCTTATATGTAGGCCTTTGTCACATACGGGCATGCGGTAACGGCCCTAACGAGGTCCTTCGCGCAATTAGTGGGTCCGGACTTCGGAGTCATTGTCCCAGCTAGAATCCGTAGGCACGGGCATCATGGCCTTTGTACCTACGTTCATCTATATCCACTTATTTTTGGTGGTGTCACGCGGGCGGGAGAGAGTATCCTCCCGCGATCATAGTACGGATCGTAATGGATCTTTGTACATATATAGGCATGCGGATCCTTAGATCTTTGCGCATCGGTAAGTAGGAGCTCATATGTTGGCTCTTGAACCAGCGGCATCGCGCTGCGGGCATCCGCTAGCTTTTGAAATTTTGGTGGGAATTGATTTTTGCATCAAAATATGATGATAACTTCCTTTGTATACACAGTATTATACTCCTTCCAAAAAATTACAAAGATTTAAAAGAAATATCTCTTAAGGTGGTCGCTATTCCAAGCGTGCTTAAGCTCTTCTCCCTCTTTTGGTCGCAATATGTAGGTGCCCTCTTTGACTATCTTTGTGACCTCGCTATGGACCTTCCCATTTCGGGGACGGCTTGTTGAAACCGAGGTTGGGTCCCTTGGACCTCTACGCTTACGAGTACCCAGTCTCAGCGAAAAACTCCTCTTATTTACTCTTTTGTCATGGTGCTTCTTCGCTTTACGTTTGTAGTTCACCATTTTTTCATGTGCCCGCATTCTCTTTCCTTCGAGATCGTCCGAGTCACACCTTACATTTGCCTCGTTTTGAGACTCGTCGAAGTATGTGACTACATGTACGAGGGTAGGGCTACCTCAGCTGGAGCCATTGCCTCGACCCGTACGTGAGCGAGAAGGGAGTTTCTCTGTTGAATTTCTTATTGTGGTGCGGACAACCCATAATGCGATGCAGAGCTCGTCCAACCAACGTCCTCCTCGTCCTTCCAAATTTTTCTTTAAGGCGGTCGGTACTAGCTTGTTTCTTTGCCTCGGCTTGACCATTTCCACGAGGATAGGCAGCTGCGGACTTACGGTGTTGCACGCTTCATTCTCACACATTCGGCGGTGAATTTTGCGGAGGAATTGGGTGCCATTATACGAAATTATTGCTCGGGGAACCCCAGATCGACAATAGATGTGGTCGTGGACAAAGCGATAGTGTTATCCTCGGAAATAGTGGCTAAGCCCTTTGCTTCCGTCCACTTGGTAAAATAATCCACGGCCACCACGGCATACTTGATGCTTCCTCTAGCGGTTGGAAATGGTCGATAAGATCTATCCCCCACGTATCAAACGGCCACGATGGTACAACGAAGTGCTCTGTTGATGGTAGTCTAGGGATGTCCGCAAATCTCGGCACTTATCACATTTTCTAACATACTCCTGCGCATCCCTTCTCATTGTGGGCCAAAGAATCCTTGGAATTTGATCTTGTACGAGAGGGTGCGAGCACACTGGATGTCCGCCACAAACTCCTTCATGGACCTCGTAGAGTAAGTTGGTGACCATGTGAGTTTTAACACATCTTAGCAAAGGCTTGGTGAATGATCGCCGAAAAAGCACCCCATCGAGGACGAGGTATTTCGCGGACACCGTTACGATGGCTCTAGCCTTTCTTGGGTCCTCGGGGAGGGTTTGCTTCTCGATGTAATCCTTCATTTCATCTACCCGAGTCCACTTACTTGATCCTCGATATTGTTTATCGATTCGATCTATAGCGGGTCTCTCAGTGAATTCAATCGGCAATCTGCCTCCAACTCACCAATTTCTTGCTCGGTTATTCTTGAGAGGAGGTCGGCTTCCACATTATCCTCTCTCATGACTTGGTTCGGCTCATAGTAAGTGAAATTTTTGATGAGGGTTTTGCAAGGCCGCGATGCTTGAGCTAGTCTTTGGGTTGATAGTATCATACTCCCCCTAATTTGATTAACTATGAATTTGAGAGTCACTATTGATCTCAATATTACGAACTCCCAAGTCTCTTGCCAATTCCATGCCGCTATAATCGCTTCATACTCGGCTGATTGTTTGATGCCTCGAACTTGAATCTCGAAGGCCCTCATAAATTTCTCCCCGCGGGTGCGATCGAAGTATGCCCGCTCATTTGATTAACTTGCTCGCGGAGCCGTCCACATATAAAGTCCATACCTCTTACGGACGCTCCCTTGGTTGAACAATTTACGTGCTCGGGCTTTGGGTCATCTTCGATTACGCTCGCTTTCTTTTTCCGAAGGTCATTTGTCAGCTAATTTGAATGATGATTCTACTACAAAATCAACTAAGGCTGCGCTTTGATTGTCTTTCTCGGGGAGTAGGTGATGCGGAACTCGGTGAGCTCTATAGACCAAGCTAGCATTCTCCCAGGGACTACGGTTTATGTAAAACCTTTCTAAGCGGGGCCTCGGTTAGTACGGTTATAGGATGTGCGAGAAAAGTAGGCTCTTAATTTTTCGGCGGATACAAGCAAGGCGTAAGCTAACTTTTCTATATTAAGATAACGCCCTTCTACGGCGGACGGTGCCTTACTTACATAATAAAGCTGGTTTTGGGAGTTATTCTCCTCCCTTACAAGAACGGCGGCCTCTTGCCCGGATCGATGCGGACTAAATACAAAAAGAGCTCTTCTCAGAGACGCAGAAATTTCTTGAGTAGAGGTGGGTTTGCCGAGGTATGTTTTGACTTCTTCAAAAGCGATGGCACTCGGTACTCCATGTAAATTCATCGGCTCTCTTCCCCCTTTGAGAGTTTTGAAGAAGGGGAGGCATCTCTCTGGCGGCCGCGAGATGAAGCGGCGAAGTGCGGTGATGCGACCATTGAGTTTTTGTACATCCTTCACGCGGGCGGGAGGTTTCATGTCTAATAGGGCTGGATTTTCTACGGATTAGCCTCTATCCCTCTTTGGTTGACCATGAATCAGGGAACTTGCCCGCCTTGACCCCAGCGCACTTAAGGGGTTTAGCTTCATGTTGTTGTGGCGCAAGTTTTTGAAGGTTTCCTCCACATCGAGCTCGTGGGAGTTTTCCTTAGTTTTTATGACCATGTCGTCAATGTAGGCCTCCAGATTTACGCCTAGTTGGTTTTTAAAGACCGGATTGACCATGCGGCGATATGTGGCTCTGCATTTTTCGGCCCGAAAGGGCATCATAGTGTAGCGGTATGTCTTGCCGCGGCAATGAAAGCTACGGAGCGGACATCTTCGGGAGCCATCTGGATCGATGGTAGCCGGAGTATGCATCAATAAAGCTTAGAACTACGTGTCAGGCTATAGAATCCACCAATCTGTCTATGCGAGGAAGAGGAAGCAATCCTTGGGGCATGCCTTGTTGAGATCGGTGAAATCAACGCACATCCTCCATTTACCATTGGATTTCTTAACCATGACCACGTTGGCCGGCCATTTGGGGTAGGAGATCTCCTTTATTATCCCCGCTTTTAGCAATTTTTCCACCTCTTCCTTGATGGCAATCTCTTTCTCAGGGAGAAATATACGGATTTACGGTGAATGTTCTTGAAGGATGGGTCATCGTTGATTTTGTGGAGGATCACGTCCTCGGCGATTCCTTGCATATCTTCCACCCTCAGCGAACACATCGCAATTTGCTCTAAGGAACTCAATAAGTATCCTTCTCTCCTCGTGAATTTCAGGCCCAACCTTAGCTTGTTTGCTCGGGGAAGTGGGGATTGATTACCACCTCCTCGAGCTCGTCGTTAGGTTGAAGGTCGGCGATTTCACGATTGTGCGGGAGTCAATGACAATAGTTGGGGTTGACTGAGCTTCGGTCGGTGTTGCCATTGAATATATGATATCACGGTCAATTTCCCCCTCTATTCCTCGATCAATATAACCTCCCTCAGCAGGGGCGACCAAGCTTCGATTTTACGCTCATCTTGAGCTCCGCCTTCGTGGAATGGAAAGAAAGCATGCCAATCGGTACGGGCGGCGGCGGGAGTGCAAGAGTTTTCCCCTTTTTGACTTGTCCTCGCCTTTTCCCTCTATCATTTTGTCCTCGCCCTCTATCTGCGGGCGGGGAGTGCAGCCTTCTGTTCTTTCCTTTTTCCTCCGGTGCTCGGAGGAATCTCCGAGGCAGTTCTTGATGGTAGCAACCCCGCCAGGTGTTAAATTTCACCCTTTGGTGGGGACGGACGCAACTATTCCCAATTCGGCTGACGATTCTGTAGAGAATGGCATTGTATTGGGAAGGAAGATCGACCACCATGAAAGTTATCTTGGCCGTCTTACGCGTGGGTTTTCCCCGATAGCTACGTCAAACACAATCGTCCCCTTTACCCTTACGGCGTGGTTGGTGAAGCCTTCGAGCATGCCCGCATATGGAGTGAGATGTGCTTACGTCATTCTCATTCCAACCAAAGTATGGTAGTATAGTATGTCGCGGGCGGCTCCGGTATCTATCAACACTCGGCCTATGTTTGCCGGTTGATTCTCATCTGAGGGTGAGTGGGCAGTGTGGAATGAAAAAGGGTGGAGGCAAGTTCGCTCCTTTTGAACCCAATTTCTTGCTCTTCCTCCGGAGCCGGGCGGGGATGGAGAAAACCTTCTCTAATGTCCGAATTTGGAGGGACATTTGCTTATTTGAGGGAGGTTCCTCCCAATGAAGTTAATGTCATAGTCCCCAAAATCGTCATCATAATTATCTCTTTCATTTCTCTGGTCCCCGCGTGTGTCGTGCCCGGCTGATCATTGTTATTGGGGGCGGTATTGTTTCCCTTAACCCACTTGGATTTAGCTCCCGTTATTGATTTTCTGTTTGGATTACTCGCTTGGTGGAAACGGATCCTCGGATTCCGTGCCGTGGTCGTTGTGATACTCACGAGAATTTAAGTCTACTCCTCTCATTTGGCTTTCGAAGCATGGGGGAGGAGCGGGGAAAGTACGAGGCTCTCATGATCACCACCCTTGGGTCGGTGAGCTGCATGTAAGCTTGTTTCGGCCATAGCCTTCTTGAGCTTTTCGATCCCCGGCCTCTGTTTTTGCCACGATTATTGGTGTGAGCGAGGCTGCAGGGTGGTCTCCTGGACTTGGCTTATCCTTTCTTTCGCGAAGCTCGGGAGCGGGCCTGCAGCTAGGCTCTTCGGCGGAGGCAATGGCCGAGGCCCTTTCATACATTTCCTCCAGATTTAGGTTTCTTTGGAGGCAAAATTCATTTTGAGGAAGGAGGAGCGAGGCCGCCCTCAAAACATAGTCGATATCTCCTTCGTCCCGAGTCCACAATCTCCTCGCTCACCTTCTGAGCCGGGATATATAATCTTTTGTAGGTTCGTTTGGTGCACCTTGACACGGACAAGATCTGTCTTTGGTCTAGCGGGCACACTGCTCCGGCAGGCATTGAGGAAGAGAACTACGGGCGGGCGAATATTTGGATACACCGGGGCTTGAGGGCTAGCATCGAGATAGGGCCTTGCCGGTGAAGGTCGCGAAGCTTTGCACATCAGCGGCTTCGTCCGCGGAGAATAAAGCCATCGGCCCTCAAATCTTCCCATATGACTCTTGGCATTTTTGGATCCGTCATAGGTGTCCATGCAGGGGTTTGCCCTTACGGATCGGTGCCGCGCAATTTTATCGGCGAAGGCGTCCGTGGTGCGGCCACACTTACGGGCGGCCTTCGATGGGTTTCCCACATCTTACGCATAAATTCCACAAACTCGGGGTTCGATCATCAACCTTACGCTTTTTAGTTCGTGGAGTCACGGCCTTCTCCTTGGCCGGAGCCAAGGGTCTGGCTTTGGACCTCGCACGGCGGTTTGTGTGCCTCTTCCCCCATCTCCTCGCTATCCTCTACATGAACCACGCTCAGCTTGGCCGGTGTCCGCGTTCGAGGCTGGTTCGGCCGGTTTGCCCCCGCGGCTTGACTAGCAAGCGAGTTAGCGGGAGCTCGTTGGGAGAACCTTTGTGACCCTTGAGGGAGGCTGTAGCCCTCCGTTGGCCTCTATTTCAAACATTTCCATCTCCGCGTCGTTGATGGCCGTGGCCTCCGCGACCGGTTTGGACTTGGAGGCCGGGATTTCCTTCCTTCTCGGGATTTGCTCTGCGGGGAAAGTGGGGTGGTTAGAGTGGTGTTTTTATGTGAGCTTGGGGAGTTTTTGGGCTATTGTTTAGTAGGGCTGGGCTTTTTCGGCACGGGCTTCCTCGGTTAACCGGTGTAGAACTCGTTGGTGGGGATTTTGAGTGAGAATGGGCCCCCGTGCAGTGAAAACGAGTTGGTTTGCCTTTCCCTATTGATGGTGGAGGGTTCGGCTTGGTTCTCCTCCTCACAGGGTCAAATGACCGGCATTTTTGAGAATTTGAGACATGTCTCGGAAAGACGAAAATAAGCGAAAAGAAGTGTCTTTTGACGGTCGGTTGTTTAGACTACAAGGTGTGTACGAAAACAAAAGTTTTAAACGGGAAAAACTTAGTGATGTAAAAAGAAGAGCCTTTAGGCCTTTGAATTTGTTTAGGACACGTGAGGTGCCTTGAAAACAAAGATTTTTAACGAGAAAACGAAAGAAAGTCGGTTTCCGGCAATGGAACCAGCGATGACGCCACGGCTTTCGGGGTCGGGGAGCGGTTCAAGGATATCTGGCTAGGATATATTTATTGGTTTGATGTACCTAGATCACAACACAAACAAGCACCGTTAAGGTCAAAGTTGGATGTTACTCCAACTCGGGCCCTCGGGTGTGAGAGTAAGAATCTTGAGTAATAAGGCTTTGAATACCTTTGGAGTGTGTGTGTGTTTAGGTTTAGAGAGTAATAGAGCTTACTCGGTGTATATGGAACTTACTTTGCCCGAGGGTAAAGGCCTTCTATTTATAGGCAATGCAATGGTGCTTGTTGAGGTAAGCAATGAGATCGACCCTAGGGGGCACTTTGGTATTTGACCCATTTACACGTGTCATGACTAATTGGTCTGTCGGGGAGGGAACATTGGTGTCCGGGGGACATGGCTGAAAGTGACATGAGCCGTGTAGCCGCTTAGTGCATTAAATGGAATAGTAGGCGCCGGGTGAGCCGCATTGAATGCGTGATGGGGGAGCCGGCGAGTGGCTGTCGAGCCGATAAGCTAACTTGCTCGGTAAGGCTTGACATTAGCCGGGAAGCGGCATGTGCCGCGGTCGGCGTTGTGCCGCGGTCAAAGATATATGACGCGAGCACGGTTGATGCGGGCATGACTCATGCGGGCACGGATCCAGCGAGCAGGGTCCCAATGGTCCTCGATGGGGACGATGCGAGGAGGGACGCGGTCTTGACCACAAGGGCCTATTTGTCCGCGGTCTTCCCTACAGCGGTCTAGGAACTGCTACGTCACTGGTTCCTTGGACTAGACCGAGCGCGGGCCCGGTCCAGTAGATCCGGGCTCATCAGTTCTAAGCTTCGATGCTCATGAGAAGTTTTCAATTAATGACAAAGATTAAAATTTCTTAAACTAAGAAAGCATCAATTAACATACAATTTGTATCAAGAGTGGAATTTGTTAAGTGGAACATCAAGGCTAGAAAATGTAACACAATGCATCTTTTTTTTTTCACACTCTATTAATGATTTATACATTTTGATTTTCGAGCGAAAAACTTTAAAAAAAGATGTAGACACTTTTTTTACTTCAACTAGCCTTGAAAGTGGAAATGAGGAGGGTAATGATTCAAAAAGTGCATCAAGTGATGATTTTTAGGATGGAAATTTTAATCTAGATCCCAAGTTGGAACTTTTTAAGCGAAGAAGAATCCAAATCTTGAAAATCTTTTTAAGTGGAAGAAGTCCATCTAAATGATCAATAATTCAAAATTTTCATAAATCAATAATGCTTCACGAAGCATATTTTATTTTGCTTTATATTAATCTATGAACTTTTATCTATTTCCTAATATACTCCAAGGAAACTTTTCTAAAAAAAAAATTATATAATGAAAAGAAATGAATCTAAGGAATAGAAAAATGACATCAATGCAATTTAGAGGGTAATGAACACAAAATCATCATGGGGAAAGGATTTTTTTTTTTTAGATAAGAAAAAGAAAAAGGAAAAAGAAATGAAACTGAGTTAAATCCCACCCCCCCCCCACACTTGAAGAATAAATTGTCCTCAATGTTTTAAGGAAATAGAAGAATGGTGCGGAAAGAGAAATACTCACAGTGGTGTTGGTGGATGTACGGATGGATTCTCGAGTATCATTGAAGTCATTACTTCAATCGGATCGCCGACTACGTAGTGCTTAAGCCTTTGTCCATCGACCTTGAGTTCTACCCTTGACTTGCTCCAAATCACCATGGCTCCGTATGGATAAACTTTCTTTACTTGAAATGGGCCCGAGCATCATGACTTTAATTTTCCCGGAAAAAGTCTTAGCTGGGAATCCAATAATAAGACCATATCTCCTTCCATGAATTCCCTTCTCATTATATGAGCATCGTGCCATTTTTTTGTTTTCTCTTTGTAAAGTTTAGCACTGTCATATGCTTCATATCAGAGCTCCTCAAGTTCTTGTAATTGCAACCTTCTCTTTTCGCCGGCGGCTTTCATATCATAATTTAGGGCTTTGATGGCCCAGTAAGCCTTATGTTCAAGTTCCACCGGTAAGTGACAAAGTTTTCCGTATGCAAGTCGGAAGGGAGTGGTGCCGATAGGTGTTTTAAAAGCGGTACGATATGCCCATAAAGCATCATTCAACTTTATTGACCAATCCTTACGGAAACTAGTGACCATCTTCTCAAGGATCCATTTTATTTTCCGATTTGAAACCTCTACTTTTCCACTTTTTGTGGGTGATAGTTTTGTGATGGACACCATATTTCTTCAAAAGGGCTTCAAACTGGCGATGTGAAAAATTTGAGCCCCCATCACTTATGACTACCTTTGGGACCCCGAACCTTGGAAAAATGACATTTTTGAAGAGCTTCATGACGACCTTTGAGTCGTTTGTTGGAGATGCAATGACCTCAACCCATTTAGAGACATAATCCACCGCTACTAGAATATAATTGTTGTTGAAAGATGATGGAAATGGCCCCATGAAATCTATCCCCCAAACATCAAAGATCTCAATCTCTAGTATGTTGTTTAGATGCATTTCATTTCTTCTCGAGATGTTACCGGTTCATTGGCAACGATCACAAGAGAGAACAAAATTTCGAGTATCTTTGAAGAGAGTAGGTCAGAAGAAACTTGATTGTAGAACTTTGGCGGCGGTCTTTGATGCGCTTGCATGCCCACCATAAGAAGAAGAGTGACAATGATGAAGAATGTTACTCACCTCTTCACTAGGCACACATCGCCTAATTATACCATCCGCACATTGCTTGAAAAGGAGCGGATCTTCCCAATAATAATTTTTCACCTCCGAAAAGAATTTCTTCCTTTGTTGATAGCTCATTTCTGGAGGTAAAATTCTACATGCCAAATAGTTTACGATGTCCGCAAACCAAGGTGCTTCCATGGTTTTTATTTCAAGTAGATGATCATCCAAAAATGAGTCATCAATGGGAAGTTCTTCTTCACCGGAGTCTTCCCCATCCTTTCAGCTTTATGTTGTTGCTGAATGGAAGTGTTCATTTCAAACATGGTTAGTTTACCCACAAGAGTATCTAGAGCCATGGTTGCAGTGTCATTTGCTTCTTCAATAGCAGCAATTTTAATATTAAATTTATCAGTTACAGTTCTTAACATTTTGCATACTAATCTAGCATTTGATATAGGCTCACCTAGGGAGAGGTATTCATTTGAGATTTCTCTCATTTTAGCAGAATAACTTTTTATGTCCTCTGTTTCATTCATCCTCAAGTTTTCAAACTTGGTCATGAGAATTCTTAACCTAGTGGCCTTGACACTATCATCACCTTCACAGTGAGCTTGCAAAATATCCCAGGCAGTCTTTGCTATATTTTGATTTATTACAAGTCTAAACATGTGTTCATCCACAAGACTTGAAATAGCACCAAGAGCCTTGGAATTGTAATTAGCAAGGGTGACTTCATCAGTGGTCCAATCTTCTTCAGGCTTAAGTTTGTAAACTTTTTCGGAGGTTTCCTGTACTTTACTCTTACTTTCAACCTTAGGAGGGGACTATGGAATGATAATACTAAGCCATACTCGTTCATCAATTGCTTTGATGAAGAGACGCATCTTAGCTTTCCAGATGGCATAGTTCGATCTATCTAAAACTGGAGGACGGTATTGATTCAAGTGTAACTGACCTTCCATAATGACCACTCTTTCTCGGATCTCACTCAGTATAATCGAGTGTGGCTCTGTTACCAATTGAAAGAAATGGAGCGGCTAGGAAGTGCACAGGAACACGAAAATAGCTGATGTGAGTCCTGATGCTATTGCACCAGCACTAGCACAACACAGAATTGCAGCGGAAATAATAAACTTGGAAATGAAACAAGTAAAGTATTAAACACTTATCTACAGCAAATAGCTGTAGACAATAAAACTTCTCTTAATAAATCAGTTATGAACCGGTTAAAATAACCAAAAGAACTCTTACTAGACAAAACACTAAGGACACTGTTTTTCTTCAGCACTCTTAGATATAAAAAACCGTGTCTTATGAGCTGCCTTGAGACTTGTATTTATAGCCAAGGAGTTCTCAGCTAATGGGTAAGGATGAGCTTGATGGAGAGCTTGATCACTATCAACAATCTCCTTTATCTTCTTATCTCTCCAAGCCTTTCTTATCCTTGTGTGAGAGTCCTACCTAAATGACCAAAACAATACTAAAGCATAATATAATTTCGGTTAGTAGGTTAGTAATATTAAAACTAATATACAAAATATTTACTCAATTTAAATACATAAGAAAGTAACAAAACATAAACAAGTCAACCTTTTTGACTTGGCTAAGTGTGATGTCTTCACACTTTTAGAGTATATGATTAAGATTTAAGTTTTAGGGTATATGGTATATATGAAATTAAAGTAGATGAATTAGGGTTTAGGGTATCGAGTATATGATTTATATTTAAGGTTTGGGGCATAGGGTATATATGAGATTAAGGTACGTGAATTGGATTTAGGGTATAGATTTAGATTTAAGGTTTAGAGTATACTGTATAGGATATATGGTTAAGGTAGATGAATTAGGGTTTAGGGTATGAAGTATATGATTTAGATTTAAGGTTAAGGGTATATAGTATATATGAGATTTAGGTAGATGAATTAGGATTTGGGTTATGAAGTATATGATTTAGATTTAGGGTTTTTTCTAACATTTTTTATAAAACTTTTTGGAAAAATATATTAAGTATAAAAAAAGTCTAAAACATTTTTTCCTTTTCAATAAAAAAAAAAGTTAAAGGGTATTTCGTCTATCTTTTCTTTTATATACTCTCATTTGTTTAGTTTTTTTCTATCTTTTTTTATATAACTTTTTGTAAAAAAAAATCAGTAATAAAAAGATAACTTAAGAAGCGTTTAGCACCAAAGCGCTTCTGTTAAGCGCTATGTTAGCTTTCACTAAGATAGCGTTTTTTTAATATGCGCTACGTTAGTTAATTTTTTTTTATTTATTTTTATTTTTTCCTTGATTATTAAATTTAAAGATGTGGATGCGCTATGTAAGTTAACACCTTAGATAGCGCTTTTTAAAAGCGCTATCTAAGGTGCGTTTCCTAAGATCCAATCTGTACTAGTGAGTCTCTCTTTTCTTTTATATATTTTTTTATTTATTTTTTTTTCAAACTTATTTTTATATAAGGGGCCGTTTGGTTCGGTGGAAAAAAAGTGAAGAAATGGAATTGTCAATGGAATTGAATTTCTGAAGGAATTGAAATGGAAAAAAAACTGGTCAAATCCCTCCGTTTGGTTGGCACGGAATGGAATGAAATTGTCATTCAATTCCTTGACAAATCATGTTTGGTTTGAAAATACAAATTATAGGAATGGAATGAAATCATGTAAAATGTCCAATTTACCCTTCGATGGAAAAAAATTTCGTGGGGAGGGGGTTGGGGGTATGCAAAAAATTTTTTGTGTGGGGGTATGCAAAAATAAATTCGTGGGGGGTGGGGTGGGGGCTGGATGGGGGGGGGTAGGGCAGGGGTATGAAAAAAAATTCGTGGGGTGGGGGTGGGGGTTGGGGGTGGGGGGGTAGGGAGTGGATGGGGGGTAGGGCGGGGTATCAAAAAAATAAATTGTGGGGGGTGGGGGGTGGGGTGGGGGCTGGATGTGGGGGGTAGGGCAGGGGGTATGGAAAAAAAAATCGTGGGGGGGGGGTGGGGGGTTGGGGGTGGGGTAGGGCAGGGAGTATGAAAAAAAAATTTGTGGGGAGGGGGTAGGGGGTGGGGGGTGAGGTTGGGGTGGGGGCTGGATTAGGGGGGTGTAGGTGGGGGTATTTTTGTCATAATTTTTTTTTTTGAATTTCATTGCCAAGGAAATTGGCCATTCCTTCCATATATGGAGGGAATGACAAATTCCATCAAGCCATGAAATTGGCCATTCCAACGGAATGAAAAAATTTAAAAAGCTTCAACCAAACAAGGCAAAGAAAAGGGGGAATGGAATTGGGCATTCCATTCCCCCATTTTGCCCCCAACCAAACGCCCCCTAAATTTTTGTAAAAAAATTCAGTAATAAAAAAAGTCTAAAATATTTTTTCCTATTCAATAAAAAAAAAAAAAGTTAAAGGGTAATCTGTCCCTATTCTTGTATATACTTTCATTTGTTTAATTTTTTTCTATTTTTTTTATATAACTTTTTGTAAATATTTTCAGTTATAAAAAAAATTCTAAAACAGTTTTTTTATATGAAAAAAGAAAAAAAAAAGAAAAAACAAAACCGTTGAACCGCTGGTTCAAAACCGAAACCGTGAACTAATAGTACAAGTTTCGGTTCTGAAATCCGCAGTTTTGAACCGAAACCGAAACCGAAACCGAAACCGTGTTTGGTCTAGGTGTGAGACTAGTTGTGTCAATAATGTTATTGAATTATTAATCAAGATTGCAAGCAGAATCATAGAAAATCTTGAACTTTGTCAAATTGGAAACCAAAGCAGCAACACTTATTAAGGACATACCCTACAGATTTGTTGCATTCCTAACAGTGGTGCTAAAATTATGAAGTGTTTGAATTGTGGCCTATGCACTCTAGCTGTTCGATAAAATGCCCAGCTGAGAAGACGAAACTTTTGATATGGCCAATCAAGTGTTAGAAGTCTTCTGCTACTGAACAACGTCTAAACATTGTGCTTGTGAGTACCGCTTTCAAGATTTCACGATTCGATAAAGATTCTGAGGCGGAAAGCTTTTCTACAACATCTTATGTTCTGCGAGCATTGTGGTATATTTACTTTTGACTATTGATCTCATTTTTGTCTTTTATTCCTCATGCTATTGGATATCTTTTGTTTGATCAAACATATTTAGGAATTTCATCAGTCATCTGATTTATTACTTCCTCCTTTTCAATCAAAAATAATAATAATCCATTATTTCATTGGAGTTGAATTTAGTCAGAAAAATGTTTATAAATGGGGGGGGGGGTTGTAAAATAGAGGGTTTAAGGAGATAATAGGCAGAACTTCTGAAATGGGAACACCCAATTGAGTCCACATGTTTGACTTGCGTAAGTAGGTTACAGACTTTTGTGAGTGGAGGGGGAAGAGAGATTCATCAGCTATGATTACATTGAGCCGGTAAGTGTGAGTAGAGAGGGGAAGAGAGATTCATCGGCTAAACGGTGGGGAGTGTGAGGAGGGGGATCATTGGCCAACCGGAAATATGATATCAGAAAATTCAGCCCCAGCCCTTAAAGGACAAATAATAGAATGGCAGAGAAGGAAAAATAAACCATGACAGAGAGAAAATAGAAGATGGGGCACGTGTGAAGAAGCGAGAAAATGAAGACCCAACTTGGGTTTATCATATACTGTATTGCATTCAATATATATAGGATGGTTGCACTATATAGGATGGTTGCAGTACATGAGTCCTACTATATCAACTATACAAGGAAATGATATATGACATATACAAATATGTAAACTATATATCATCACCTGGACACCCTTGTTTTGCATGATCAGTAGCATCCTGCTTTTGTCTTGCTAATTCTAAATTCCACACCAACTCATTCATCGATGATCGACCACCTCCGCTCTCTGCTATGCACCTCCTTCCTATCTCTGTAGAAGTTTTAAAACACTTAAGAGTCAATCTTCCCTCTTAGCTGCTGGTCCACCACCTAATCACTGCTCCCCATTTGATGGCAGTGTTTGACCCACTCAGCCAAGTTCACTGGGTATAGATCCTCCATACCGCTTTCCACCAGCGTTGGTAACACCGCTGGTCTTCCACATAGTACCTCAAAGATTCCGGATCCAAATGTTTGGTGCTGTTAAGATTCCTGATCCAAATACCCAATATTACCTTTAACTAGGGTACTAACCAGTGGCGGATCCACGACTATTGATATGGATGCAAGTGCACCCATTCAATCAAATGATTTGTCTAGTTTAGTGGTTAAAGAACTAAATTTTTAACCTTATGGTTGTGGGTTCGAGTCCCACAACAAGCACTTATTTATTTATTTACTGTAATTTGTGTACCCACTTACAAAATGTCTTGGCCCCGCCACGAGTACTAATGTGTGTATGTCCTGTCTAACATGTGAGGGCCAAGTTTGGACAACCCAAAATCTGCAACTTTGGCCAACCATCTTTCATCCAAGATAATGTTTGCAGTTGTCACATCCCGATGGATGATAGTGTCTTTTGTGCCCGTGTGAAGGCAGTGCGAACCCAGTGCAACATCTTTGCATATCCCGAGTCCCAGTTTCCGTGGAAGTGGGGTTTTCTGATGGGTATGTTGGGATTGGAGTCCTAAACTACAAGGAAGAAAAGGGGCCTAAGTCGGAGGAGTTGCTGAGATCAAGAAGGAAATTCGGGGAAGACTTTCTGTCGCGATGGGCGACCGCCCAGGAGGTGTTGGGCGACCGCCCAGGAGTGCAGTAGGTTCGGCTTGGGGAATTTTGGCTTGGGCGACCGCCCATGGAGTGGTGGGCGACCGCCCACGTGTCGGATCAGAATTTTCTGCAGCAGATTTGTTTCCTATTTTGATTAGAACTCTTCTTAAATTAGATTTAGGGTTCCTTGTATAACTATATAAGCATAATTTCGGCCTAGAACACATTGTAGCAACATATTAGAAGGAGACTAATAACATATTGGCTTGGCAATTTCCCCCGGACGTAGTTCACGAGTTGGTGAATGAACCGGGTAAACAACTCTTGTGTTCTTGTGTGTGATTGTTTCTTTCTTGTACGTGTGGGTGTGTTGATTTCCTTATCTTGATTGCAACGGGGGAGCACCAAATTCACAACAACTGGTATCAGAGCTTTGGTTCGGAGGATTCAAAATTTTTTCATTAGTTGATTAATTTTGAATCGCGTTCTTGGGGATTTTGGTGAAGCAGTCAAGATGAAGAACTCAATCGAGAAATTCAACAGTGTGAATTTCACGTTTTGGAAGACAAGGATTGAAGACTACCTTTATTGTAAGTGATCTTCATGGACCACTTGAAAGCGAAGCCCGAAGACATGTCACAAGGGGATTGGGAGACGTTGGATCGAAAGGCGTTAGGAGCGGTAAGGAGTGCCACCGACGACGTTGCACGGAACGCTATGGAGGCCAAGACAACGGTGGAGTTGCTCTGGCTTATTTATCAGAGCATGTATGAGAAGCCGTCTAATATCAATAAGGTGCATTTGATAAAGAGGTTTGCGAATGCGAAGATGTCGAGAGGGCGAGCGGCAAGTCATATCGGCGATTTGAAGGTATGGTGGACGATTGAAAAGTGTTGATATTACTTTCTCCGATGAAGTGCTAGCTTCTTTTCTACTAAAGTCATTGCACGATAGTTGGGAGGTTACTGTCACAACGATTAGTACGTCGAAAACGGCATTGGTGTATACGGAGGTTAGAGATCTCATCCTTGAGAGGAGTTGCGAAGGAAAGAGAAAAGGGGAGAATCCTCCAGTAGATGGGGGCTGCACTTAGGGTGGAGAGAAAAAGGGGAGGACCTAAAAAGGGAAAAAGGTCGAAGTGCTACAATTGTGGTGAATTGGGGCATATCGATTATGATTGTCAGGGAAAAGGTGGTTGTCTTAACGTGGTGGATGATGGTGGTGATGTATTAATCCTAGGGGAGGAGCGATCGGGTGAAGATTGGGTGTTGGATTGGAGCTTCGTAAATGCCAGTGGGGATGCGAGAATCAATGAAGCCATACAAACCGGAGATTTTGGGGTTCTCTATCTTGGTGATGGTCGGCCATTGAAGATCAAAGGTAAGGGGATGTGATGATGAAGACACCTAACTGGGGTCGTTTTACAACTACACGACGTGATGCACGTTCCGGATTTGAGGAGAAGGGTGATTTCTGTGGGACAACTTGACAGTGAAGGGTATGGTGTTTCTTTCATTGGTGGGTCTTGAGAAGTCACAAAAGGGGCTAAGGTGTTGGCTCATGGGGTTAAGGGGAAGATGTTGTACTCGATGTTCGTTCCGGTGGGAGCAAGAGGCTAAAGAACCGACCTGTTGGTGTAAAAAGGGGAGACATCAAGAAACGGTATGTTAGGGGGGACTCAAAGTTGATCAACGTGGTGTGGAAGTCCAAGTGCCCTAACAGAGAGCGGATTCAGACCAAGAACAGTCGATGCAAGAAACAAGGTGTGTCCAAGTTTCAAGGGGAAGCATTGCGAGGAAGGTGGGTCTGGAGGGAGAAGGCGAAGTTAGACTTGCGGGGAGAAATCAAGGTAGAAGCTGATTTGGGGAGGCAAGAACGATCTAACACGGAGTGGTTGAAACGTCGCTTGGTTTCAACTCGCCTTAGTACTTGAGGAGAGGTGCGGTAGTGTCAAGCCAATATGGATGAGGGGGGAATGTGTTCGAAGGTCTTTACTCTGTGGTGGGAGTTGATGGGTGATTTTATGTTTGTTAGTTTAGTCTCTGGTGGGAGATTGTTGGGATTGGAGTCCTAAACTACAAGGAAGAAAAGGGGCCTAAGTCGGAGGAGTTGCTGAGATCAAGAAGGAAATTCGGGGAAGACTTTCTGTCGCGATGGGCGACCGCCCAGGAGGTGTTGGGCGACCGCCCAGGAGTGCAGTAGGTTCGGCTTGGGGAATTTTGGCTTGGACGACCGCCCATGGAGTGGTGGGCGACCGCCCACGTGTCGGATCAGAATTTTCTGCAGCAGATTTGTTTCCTATTTTGATTAGAACTCTTCTTAAATTAGATTTAGGGTTCCTTGTATAACTATATAAGCATAATTTCGGCCTAGAACACATTGTAGCAACATATTAGAAGGAGACTAATAACATATTGGCTTGGCAATTGCCCCCGGACGTAGTTCACGAGTTGGTGAATGAACCGGGTAAACAACTCTTGTGTTCTTGTGTGTGATTGTTTCTTTCTTGTACGTGTGGGTGTGTTGATTTCCTTATCTTGAATGCAACGGGGGAGCACCAAATTCACAACAGGGTATTATCAAGAGGTGATAGCATAGGGATCCTCGAGCTATGAAGTCATATATGAGTATCATCTCGTTATCGTCCATTTAGTATCCTATTTTTGAGAGACAGCATAGCGATTTCGGATCTTGGACAACACCTTTATGTGATGTTGTGGCTCCTTGGTCGATATAGCCTTTGTAGACCTTTCCAAAACCTCCATAATGTATGAGATTAGATTTGAAAAAGTTGTTTGCACCCATCTTTATCTCCACAAGTAAGAAGTTGCGGCAGTGGTGATGGGCTGATGTTCTTTCCTTGAAAGTTTTCTGTCTCGTCTCCACTTTATACAAAAAAAAAAAAAAAAAAAAAAAAAAAAATTGTCCAAGATACTCCCATTTTATAGTCAGAGTCCAATTTTATCTTTTAATTGGTCAACTTGATTAAATTTCTAGTAATTCTTACATAAATTAACATGTCTTCTGAAATTGTAAAAATGCTAATCTGTTTTTAATGTTGATTTAGTTATTGAAATTTTGTTACTTGAAAGCCAGAATAATTATCTGTTGAATATTTATTTGATATGTTCTCATATTGACTTTTAAATATAGTAAGTGGACTTCTCCTACATAACCAGAGGAGTATTGCTCTGTAGCTTTCTCATATGGGCTGGTGACATCCGACTGCATAGCAGTCAGTATGTTGCCATTGAATCCAATTCAGGGGCACGATTGTCTTTTGACCTTCCCCTCTCTCACCAACAGGGGTCATCCGATTTGTGGAGGATTAATCTGGGCCATTGGTAGCGAATGCCCCATTTCCTTTTCATATGAAGCCAAATTTCATATCAGAATGTATTTGTCCTCTTACCTTAACCTTATGATTCTCGACCTTCATTACTGTACATTTAAATCATGTATAAATGAACTACTAATAGGGTTCAAGCATTACACAAACAATTTTGTCATTGTAATTTACAAGTGATGGCTTTAGTCAGAGATCTTGTTATTTTCCTCACAACTACTGTGTGTTTCTTCCTCCTTTTGAAGCTCACTAAGTTTCTTCATAAAGTATGGTGGAATCCAATCAAGATACAGAAGATACTATATTCACAGGGAATCAAAGGCTTGCCTTACAAGTTTCCCCATGGAAACACCAAAGTGATCTCTAGCATGAGAAGCCAATCCATGGGCCAACCCATGGGCCAACCCATGGAAATATCCCACAACTTATTTTCTAGGATTCAACCTCACGTCTACACATGGACAGAGGTTTATGGTAAGTCATCAATAAGTTACAAGTTTAAAAACATGTTCTCTACGAGTTCAATTTCAATTTTTTATATTCTGGAACTTGAAAGTTGGAACTACTAAATTAGTCTTCTCTTTCACTTCTGCACTTTCTTCTGTGATATTAGGGATGAACTTTCTTGATTGGCATGGTTCACAAGCTCAATTGTTCGTCACTGAACCGGAGCTAATCAAAGAAATAATGATCAACAAAGAAGGAGCTTATCCCAAAATGGAGATGGAAGGGTATGCAAAAAAGCTGCTAGGGGAAGCACTTATAACAAATGAAGGTGAAAAATGGGCAAAGATTCGCAAACTGGCGAATCATACTTTCCATGCCGAGAGCTTGAAAGTAAGATGCATTAAATCTGTAAACTTGGTACTCCGTAATTTATTGATTGTATATCTGTTTCATAGCTGAGGTTGACCTCACTTAGATAAATTCTTATTTCATTTGTTAAGTTTCATACAATAAAGTGGTAATAAAATTTCTGCCAAATATATGATTGGTTGTGAATTTGTAGGGTATGATTCCAAAGATGAGTGCAAGTGTGGAAACAATGATTGAAGAATGGAAAAACCGTGATGGAAAAGAGATAGATGTGTATAAAGAATTTGGAGCTGTTACTACAGAGGTTATATCAAGGACTGCTTTCGGGAGTAGTTACTTAGATGGGAAACATATTTTCGAGATGGTGGCAAAGTTAACTTCAATAACTGTCAAAAACATGTACAGAATCAGGTTTCCTGGGATTAGGTACGCAATTCTTATAAGGTGACTTTTTAAAGTTACCAATTTTATTTATTTTTTATTTTTTTAATTTTTTTACGGTTATTTGGGACCGTCAAATTACAGTCATATACTGAAGACTGAAGATGAAATCGAAGCAGCAAAGCTTGAAAGGAAAATAAAGAAATCAATTCTGGACCTCGTAATGGATAGAGAGATATTGGACACAGAGGGAGATGATGTGGGAAATGATTATCTTGGACAACTTGTGAAGATCGCTAATGATTCTGATGAGAAGAAAAGGATTTCAATAGAACAGATGATTGATGAGATCAAGGCAGTTTACGGCGCTGGACATTTAACTACCACAAACTTACTAGCATGGACAGTTTTTCTTCTGGCAATTCATCCTGATTGGCAAGAGAAAGCAAGAAAAGAGGTAGTCGACCTCTTTGGACATAAGAAGCCAACTTCAGATGGTATAGCAAGACTACGAACCGTAAGCATAAAAATCAATTTATTTTTTTCGATATTAAAAAAACAAATTGTCTCCCTAAATTACATTTTGATTTATCTTTCTAACTATATTGCAGATGAATATGATCATTAATGAAACTCTCAGACTATATCCTCCTGTGCTTATGGTAACAAGAAAGGTGGAGAGGGAAATTAGATTGGGTAACTTCATGCTTCCGGCTAATATAAATATATTTATATCGATTCTTGCACTTCACCACAACCCGCAGATTTGGGGCAAGGATGTTCACAGTTTCAAACCAGAAAGATTTGCTCTAGGAGTGGCTAAAGCTACCAACAATAATGCTACAGCATTTATTCCATTTGGTATGGGACCTCGAACATGCGTTGGCTTAAATTTTACCACCAATGAAGCAAAGATAGCCCTTTCGATGATTCTGCAGCGGTACAAGTTCACTCTATCTCCAAATTATGTTCATTTCCCTGCTGATATCTTTATTCTAACCCCAAAGAATGGAGTTCAAGTCATCCTCCATAATATTTGAACCAATCAGCATTTATTTCTTCTTATTTTTTCTGTAGTTCTTTTATTTTCTTGTTGATCTTGTTCTACTGCATTAGGGTTGGTAATGTGTGTAAATGCAGTAAATGTGTGTCATAAAGACCTGAGTGCAAGAATCATGGTGTAGGAAAGTTCAACATCATGATGTTATAATATATAATTTCATTTTCACGATCTCATGAATATACTGATTTCTTATCGTAGATTTAGATGTGATGTTGAGAAAGAATTTGTTAATGATCCAAAATTAAAGCCTACATATAGTACAGAGCCAAAACAGCCTATCTCCTTTAAAAGCATATATTATGAAAAGCGATTAGGACTTTCGAAGGACCACAAAGATGATTGCTTCCTACTCTTATGGACCACCTAGTGGTCCTCAATTATATTGGTTTATTATTATCAATTAGTTGGGGAAAGAAATAACAAATTATAGATGAACAAATCCAAAAGGATCCTAACACTTTCAAAAGATCATACTGATATACTGATACGTTTGGGATTTGACCTAATTATAAATAAGTCCAGATTACATCTGATACAGAAAATACACATTAAGATGATTTTTTTTCCGTGTTAATCATTTTTTTTTGTGTGTGAGATGACTAGCATTATTGCAATCATTTGTTCGTATCTGTAAGTTTTAATACCATCCACGTGGTTCTTTACATTTATATTGATTCGTTGCATGCCTATATTTTATGTCATCAGCTTCTACAAATGGTATGAATGCTTGCTATCAATAAGCTGTTGAATCAGCATGATGGAACGTTAGTTTTTGAGTTAATGATGTGGGTTTATATTCATTCTGTGCATGGCTGTGATAATGACCTGAAGTTTTAGTACCCATTTGAAAACAACTGCTTAGTAACTAACTTGATTCCAGAAAATCTCTGTCCTTGATATATATACTAAAGTCTGAGCTGATAATAAAGTTAAGTATAAAGAATAGTTGAGATAAGACCACACTCTTTTTTTAATGGGAATTATTCGTTCAAATTTAACATCATGGTTCGTAAGCTAGATGGACCACAACATGTCTTAGATTCTAAGATCATAAATTTAAATAAGAAAGCTTGTAAAAGTTCAATAATTGCTAATTCCTTGTAGATGTTTTTGTAAGGAAGCGTCTATCATTTTGTACTTTTGATTATAGTGAAGATTCCTTCATTAGTTGATTTCTGTGAGTTCTAACGCCTTGTATGTGGTTTAATCTGTTGACTGGCTTTACAGCGTATAATGATTTGATGCATGCTTATATTTCAAGCTATCAGCTTCTACAAACCATATGAATGCTTGCTATCAGTAAACTAATGTGGAATATCAGCATAATGAAACGATAGTTTTTAAGGTTCATGATCTCCGTTGATATTCATGTCATACATGGTTGTGATATGGACCTGAAGTTATTATAGTACTCATTTTGGACCACATAGCTGATCTTTAAAATATTTCATTGCGTGTGTGTATATACTAAATTCAGAGCTGATATTTATGGGAATTTCCCTTTCAAATTCAACATCATGGTTTGTTAGCTAGAGGGACCACTATATGTCTTAGTTTCTAAGATCATAGATTAAAATAAAAGAATTTGTAAAGGTACAATAATTTCTATTTCTTTTTAGATGTTTTTGTATGGACGCGTCCATAAGATTCTGTACTTTTTATTATAATGAAGATTCCTTCAATAATCTCTATTGTGAATTGAAAAGTTATATTAAGTCGTCATATAAGCTTTCCTGAGCTAATTCAGTTTCTAGAAGTATGGGAATAGTTGGAATTTTGCTTATCGCTGTTTCAAGTTCTTTGTTCTTGTACCTCTTACTAACCATTTTCAGGTTTCTTCACAAAGTATGGTGGATGCCTATCCGCATACAGTATCAAATGAGATCACAGGGAATCAAAGGCCCTCCATACAAATTTCTTCACGGCAACACCAAAATGATTTTAGACTTGAGGAGGGTATCCATGGGCCGACCCGTTGAAGATTTATCACACAACATTTATCCAAGGATTCTGCCTCATATACATTCATGGTCAAACCAATATGGTAACTAACACGTCTAATATCAGATTAAACGGTTATTATCTTGAAAGACAGTTGCAAAATATGATGTTGACTTTTCTTGACTTTTGAGATTATTTTGTAGGAATGAATTTTCTAAATTGGTATGGTCCTCAAGCACAACTGGTAGTCACGGAAGCTGAGCTTATCAAAGAAATATTGACTAATAGAGAAAACTCTTATCCAAAAATAGAACTTGAAGGCCATGCAAAGAAGCTTTTAGGAGATGGACTTTCATCAACGAAAGGTGAAAAGTGGACCAAGCTGCGGAAACTGGCCAACCATGTTTTTCATGCAGAGAGCTTGAAAGTATTTGCTCAATTCATTTTCATGAGCATCTTGTGTATATATATACTCCCTCCGTCCCTAAAAGATTGTCTTGTTGTACATTTTGCAATTATTAAGGAAGAGCTTCACCTTCTTGTACCTTAGTAGATTTGCACTAACATTCATGCCTAAGTTTAGAAATGGGACATACTTTTTGGGACAAGTCAAAATGGCAAATGGGACAATCTTTCGGGACGGAGGGAGTATATGTGTGTACATATATAATATCGCTTTTGTTATTGTTATGAATGTATATAATTATGCAGAATATGATTCCGGCAATGATTTCAAGTGCTGAAGTGATGCTAGAAAGATGGAAAGATGAGTACGAAGGAAAAGAAATAGAGGTATTTGAGGAATTCAGGGTCTTAACATCTGAAGTAATTTCCAAGACAGCATTTGGAAGCAGTTACTTAGAAGGGAAGAACATATTTGATATGCTCATGAAGTTGACTTCAATAGTTTCCAGAAATGCCCATAAAATTAGACTTCCTGTTATCAGGTTGGTTAAATTATTTATAAAACTCCTCGTTCATAGGTGTGATTATTTGGTCGTTTCCTAACAAACAAACTGTCTCTATTTTTGCAGCCTTCTTATAAAAAGTGCTGACGATTTAGAGTCTGAGAAACTTGAGCAAGGAATAAGAGATTGCATAGTGGGAATCATTGAGAAGAGGGGGAAAATAAATAACGAGGAAGCGAGGAGCTTGGAAAATGATTTTCTCGGAAAATTGCTGGAGGCTAATATTTTAGTTGATGACATGGTCGATGAGTGCAAGACGTTTTATTTTGCTGGTCATGAAACAACTACATCCTTGCTCGGATGGACTATTCTTCTTTTAGCTATCAATAAGGACTGGCAAGAGAAAGCCAGGACAGAAGTACTAGGCTTGTTTGGCCAAACAAACCCCAATGCGGATGGCATCGCAAGACTAAAAGTGGTAAACAAATCCCCTTCTCCACTCCCCTTTATATTTTCAGTATAACCTTAAAGAAATTTAAGTTGCTTCTGTTCTTTTTTTCTTTTTTTTTCAAATTTGAATTTTTATTAATTGATGACATAATCTATTATAATAGTGACACTTGGAAAGTGAAATCTATTATTGATGGGATTGAACCCCTGATCTTTCATATAGAAAGGTATACATGATGCCGATTGAGCTGGAGCTCTTTGGCTGCTTCTGTTCTTTTTGATATTCACCTGTGACCCTGTCCATACAAATATA
The DNA here is from genome assembly GCA_022495995.1 of Adenophora triphylla var. japonica. Classification (NCBI taxonomy): domain Eukaryota; kingdom Viridiplantae; phylum Streptophyta; class Magnoliopsida; order Asterales; family Campanulaceae; genus Adenophora; species Adenophora triphylla. Next base: position 54,246 of record JAFEMH010003929.1, read on the forward strand.
TTAGGAAAATGCGAATATCACCACATTTGTGTTCAATGTTTTTTGTTTTCCCTGTATAATTTGTGTATTTCCATGTAGATGAATATGATCATTGAAGAATCTTTACGACTATATCCTCCCGTGCCAGCTATAAAGAGGAAGGTAGAGAAGGAAGTTAAACTAGGAAAAATAACACTCCCACCTCAAATGGAGCTATACATTTCACCATTAGCTATCCACCATGATTCTCATATATGGGGAGAAGACGTTCACGAATTCAAGCCAGAGAGATTTGCAGAAGGGGTGGCTAAAGCTACCAAGAACACATCAGTAGCTTTCTTGCCATTTGGTTATGGACCAAGAACTTGCGTGGGATTAAATTTTGCCATTATTGAAGCAAAGATTGCACTTTCGATGATCTTACAGCGTTTCAGTTTTACTCTATCGCCTACTTATGTTCATTCCCCTGTTCAAGTATTTATGGTTCGGCCACAACGTGGAGTTCAGGTCATTCTTCATGCAATCTGATGGAACAAATGAATGTCTATGGCATGGAGACAGCTTCTTCAGAAAAAAAGAGAGGTGTAAGTTAAGCAAGGCTACTGTCTGTTTGTGCACTTGTAGTAACGTAAGAAAGCGCAATGTAATCCCTCTGTCCCATTATAAATATCACTCTTTATTTTTCGTTTGTCCCGAAATAAATGTCACATTTCCAAAAAAAGAAAGAGTTTTAGTGAAATTTTACAATTGTACAAGCAACGTACAAACAAGTGAAGTACATCTCTTAAAAATGATGACAAGTCAAATACGACATTTATTATGAGAAGGAGGGAGTAATAAATCAAATGCAAGAGGACAGTGGAGGGCTAGGGTTGACAAACTGGAAGTGTTAATAAATGGGTGATTATCAAGTTGTTGTTTTCGCTTCCTATTTTATACGCCCTCCATTGTACCTTAGTTATCATTTCCTAAAAGGCAACTTGGTGCTACAAGAGCCTAAATTAAAAATATTGTCCCAAAATAGATTTCGTATTTCTATAGTAGTTAACATCGTATTCGAATATATACTGGCAATCTTCTTCATTGTCTGGTAAGAAAGTATGATGATTCCTTTCCATGCTACTTTAACATGAAATGAAATTTGTACTAGCCACCATCGACTTGTAGAACATTACTTGCTATTTCCTTATATATATATTCTTATATGGAAAGAATCATTTATTGGAATATGTACTGAACTGTATGATTATCACGTGAAATTTGTCGAATAACACCAAAATTATGTACCTAGCATGTGACTTCAATTTTTTATCCGAAAGATTCCAACGATAATGTGTGGTGTCAGTTTAAAATTCATATTAAATCATCATATATGTTTTTCCGAGCAGCTCATTCAGGGAATCAGGTTTTGTGTACTCAGTTGGAAAAGAATGGGAAAAGTTCGAATTCTTGTTATGTTTGCTGCAATTTCTCTGTTCTTGTTCCTCTTGCTGACCATTTTCAGGTTTCTTCACAAAGTATGGTGGATTCCTATCCGCATACAATACAAAATGAGATCACAGGGAATCAAAGGCCTTCCATACAAATTTCTCTGTGGCAACAACAAAGAGATTCTAGTCATGAAGGGAGAATCCATGGGCAGACCCATGGATTGTTTATCACACAACATTTTCCCGAGGATTCTGCCTCATGTTCATTCATGGGCAAACCAGTGTTGGAGTATTTTCAAAATAATGTTTTAATGAAAAAAAAAAAAAATTCTGGTTGGTGAATGTTTGTGACTGTTGGAGAAGCAGTTAAGGGAAGTTATTGATATGAATTTGAATCTTGGTGTGTTTGTTAAAAGGGCTGTTAGAAGATAAATTTTCTGCAGCATTATTAGTTATTGGTGGGGTTGTTAGAAGGCTGTTAAGTTGCAGTTACTAGCAGTTATTTTCTGCAGTCACAAGTCACACTTGTGTCTTCTCTTAACAGTCACCAACACACTATATATTGAACACATCAGGATGTTTTGAAATATACAGAATTTTTCTCTTCGACTCTTCTCCATCTCTACTCACAAACAAACTTCTCTTACTTCTTAAACACAGGAGATTGTACTTGGCTAAATACAATCTTCTAATCTTTCTAAGGCTTGTTTATACACACAAGGAATAGGGGTGTATTCAGTGGTGCAAACTGCATACACCATTCTGTGAAAAACAGAGGCTCCATTGTATCCTAAAGACGATTTGCAGAACCTATTTGCACCGGATTAGAGGGCAAATCTTGTCTTAAGGAAAGCGTATTCATTACGTGCCTTGGGAGTAATATTTCAGCAAGTAAATTGTGCAGAAATTCCAGTGAAATTTGTGCAGAAATTTCAGCAACTATAGTGCAGAATTTCTTGCGTCAAAGTGCAGAACATCCAGTCCAGTTCAGAAGTTTCAGTGCAGAAATCAAAGTACAGAAGTCAGGAGTTGAAGTGCAGAAAGTTTAGAGCAATTAGAGCGAGCAGCAATTATTGCAGTCCGTTTCAAGGAGTTGGAGGAACAGATTGCAACAAAACTTTCAAGTCAAAGTAATAACAATCTTAAGACAAGATTTACATGGCAAAAACTCTGCAAGCACTCACCACTGAGTTCGTCAAACTTGACAAGTTTGATGGAGGAAACTTCCGTCGTTGGCAGAAGAAAGTTCGGTTCTTGCTCCTCTCCCTGTGCGTTGATTATGTTCTCAATATTCCGAAGCCGACTGAGAATGACGAAGAGACACCAGCACAAATTAGGAAGCGGATCAAATGGGTCAAAGACGATGAAATCTGCAAAGGACATATTCTGAATTCACTCTCCGATAATCTCTTTGATGTGTACCAGAATGTGGAGACCGCAAAGGAGTTGTGGGAGACACTAAATAATCGCTACTTGACCGAGGATGCTACAAGTAAGAAATTTCTAGCTTCTCATTTTATGAATTATAAAATGGTAGATGCTAAACCTGTTACTACCCAATTTGATGAAATACAATGCATCCTTGGCCAAATGAAATTGCTGAATATGAATATGGATGAATGTATCATTGTTTCATGCATAATTGATAAACTTCCTCCGTCATGGAAAGATGTTAAGAAAAATCTTAAGCACAAAAAACAGGAGTTGTCCCTTAAAGATTTAGGGACCCATCTTCAGATTGAAGAAGGGTTGCGAGAGAAAAATGACTCGCAGGAAAGGGAAACTTCTAAGGTGCATATGACGGAAGAAATGAATACCCACAAATCTGGACAGTATAATGAAAAGAAATCCGGACAAGCAAGTAACAACAAAAGAAAATGGGAGCAAGGAGAATACTCCAAGAACCCAAATCCAAGCAAGAAAAAGAAAGTTTCCTGCTATAATTGCGGAAAACCTGGACACTTTAAAAGGGAGTGTCGGCTTCTCAGAAAGAGAAGGAAAACAAAGACAAGGAAAAATTTGTCGCGGTGATCTCTGAAGCAAACATGCTACAGAATGACAATGCTTGGTGGATTGACTCCGGTTCAACAAGACATGTGTGCAATGACAAAAGCATGTTCTCCAACTACGTTGAAGCTACTGCTGGAAATTGCATGTACATGGGGAACTCCTCTACTGCTGCAGTCAAAGGGAAAGGAACGGTGAATCTCGAATTTACTTCGGGCAAGATTTTGACTCTTACAGATGTCTATCATGTTCCTGAAATTAGAAAAAACCTTGTGTCTGTAAGTTTGCTTAACAAGCACGGTTTTAAGCTTGTCTTTGATGGTGATAAATTTATTCTGTCTAAGGGTGGTGTGTTTGTTGGGAAAGGATATGTGTATGAGGGAATGTACAAACTCAGTATTAATGAAATATCTATTCATTCTGCTTATATTGTTGGAGTGCGTCTGCTGAGAAACGCGTTTCTCCATAACTATGGAGAAACGTGTTTTTCATAGCCAGAAGCTTTACATTTGATAACCAGAAAAAAAAAACCCAAGGCCAAGACCAAAAGCTTCTGGATATCCAGAAGCTTTGCATTGATAGCCGAAGCTTTGCGGTTGATATCCGTAAGCTTTGTATTTGATAGCCGTAAGGATGTGAAATGTATATCCGTAAAGCTGTTAGGTGCATATCCGAAAAGCTGTTAGTGCATATCCGTAAATGTGTTAGGGCATATCCGTAAATTGCTATTGAAGGTTTACGGATATCCGAGAACCTTCAATGTATATCCAGAAACATTTTGAAGGTTTCTGGATATTCATTTGAAGGTTTCTGGATATCACTTTCATAGGTTTCTGGCTATCTAGCTCATTGTCGCGCGACATGTCGGGACCCGTTTCTCCATAACTTATGGAGAAACGCGTTTCTCCCTAGATTTTGTGATATTGTTGACTCTCTTTCTTTATGGCATAGTAGATTGGGGCATGTGAATACTAGGAAAATGCATAAGATGATTCATCATGATCTCATTCCTAAATGTGATAATAATATGATTGACAAATGTGATATTTGTGCACACACTAAAATTACAAGAACCCCATTCCCAAAAGCCATTGAAAGAACTTCTTCAATTTTGCACTTAATTCATAGTGATGTATGTGATTTTCATAATACTCCTACTAGAGGCGGAAAGAAATACTTTGTAACTTTTATTGATGATTACTCTAGATTTTGCTATGTTTATTTGCTCCATAGTAAAGATGAAGTTCATGATAAGTTTAAGATTTATAAGGCTGAATCAGAAAACTTTTGTAATGCTCACATTAAAATGCTTAGATCTGATAGAGGAGGAGAATATTACTTCCCTGCATATTTTGAAAATGTAGGAATTATTCATGAAACTAGTATAGCTTATACCCCTCAACAAAATGGAATTGCCGAAAGGAAAAATAGAACATTAGAAGAGATGGTTAATTCTATGCTTTATCATTCGGGCCTTAATGATAGTTTTTGGGGTGAGGCTCTCTTAACTGCTTGTTATATTTTAAATAGAGTACCTCATAAGAAACTCAATATTACTCCCTATGAGTTATGGAAGAAAAGAAAGCCTAATCTAGGATACCTTAAGGTTTGGGGCTGTAGAGCAATTGTAAGGCTACCAGAACCTAAAATAAAGAAACTAGGTGCCAAAGCAGTTGAGTGCATATTCTTGGGATATGCAGAGCATAGCAAGGGATATAGGTTTATGGTTATTGAGCCAAATGACTCAATTGGAATAAATACGGTCATTGAATCTAGGGATGCTATTTTCTATGAAGAGAGATTCAAAACAATTCCTAGACACAATGATGACATTGGAAAGGTGATTGAATCTTCCCAAAAACGTAAACCTATAGACCTGCCAGAAACTGAACCAAGGAGAAGCAAGCGAATAAGAACGGAAAAGTCCTTTGGACCAGATTTTATTATTTATTTGGTGGAAGGTGATAGAAACTCGGAGTGCTTTCAACTCTCTATATCACCAAGTATTGAGGATGATCCTCAAACATTTGAGGAAGCTATGAAATCACAAGATGTTGCCTTTTAGAAAGAAGCCATTAATGATGAAATGGATTCTATAATAGGCAATAATACTTGGGTTCTTGTTGACTTGCCTCCTGGTTCAAAACCAATTGGTTGTAAATGGATCTTCAAAAAGAAAATGAAGGTTGATGGCACCATTGATAAATTTAAAGCTAGATTAGTTGCTAAAGGCTTCACTCAAAAGGGAGGGATAGATTATTTTGATACTTATGCTCCTGTTGCCCGCATTTCTACTATTCGTGTTCTTCTTGCTTTGGCTTCTATTTATGGTTTTACTATTCATCAAATGGATGTAAAAACTGCTTTTCTTAATGGTGTCTTAAATGAAGAAATATATATGGAACAACTTGAAGGCTTCATTTTACCTGGTCATGAAAGAAAAGTATGCAAACTTATAAAATCATTATATGGCCTTAAGCAAGCTCCTAAGCAGTGGCATGAAAAATTTGATGAAATAATTGTCTCTAATGGTTTTAAAGTTCATGAATCCGATAAATGTGTGTATAGCAAATTTTCTAATCATAAAGGTGTGATTATTTGTTTATATGTTGATGATATGCTTATTTTCGGAACTGATGAAGAAACAATTATAGAAACAAAATTATTTTTGTCATCCAAATTTGATATGAAAGATATGGGGGTTGCCGATGTGATATTAGGAATCAGGATTACTAGAAATGATAATGGGTTGGTACTTTCTCAATCTCATTATATTGAGAAAATATTAAAGAAATTCAACCATTATGAAAGTACTCCTGTAAGTACCCCATATGATTCAAGTATTAAATTATTTAAAAACACTGGTAGAGCTGTTAATCAGCTTGAGTATGCCAGGGCAATCGGATGTCTAATGTATGCCATGACGAGTACTAGGCCTGACATTGCATTTGCAGTGGGAAGACTTAGTAGATATACTAGTAATCCAAGTCATATACATTGGAATGCTATATATCGTGTATTTAAATATTTAAAGGGGACAATAAATTATGGCATACATTTTAAAGGATTTCCTTCGGTATTGGAAGGGTTTACAGATGCTAGTTGGATAACTGAGAGGGATGATCATACCTCCACAACTGGATGGATATTTACACTTGGTGGGGGTGCCATCTCGTGGGGCTCTAAAAAGCAAACTTGTATAACAGACTCAACGATGGCATCAGAGTTTGTAGCATTGGCTTCATGTAGTAAAGAAACAGAATGGCTACGAAACTTGCTAATTGAGATGCCTAAATGGCCAAAGCCTATGCCACCAGTATCTATACACTGTGATAGCCAAGAAACTCTAGCTAGAGCATATAGTCAAGTGTATAATGGAAAATCCAGACATATAGGATTAAGGCACAGCTATGTGAGGCAGTTGATCACCGATGGAGTGATAACGATAGACTTTGTGAAGTCTTGCCAAAACTTGGCAGATCCTTTGACAAAAGGACTTCCAAGGGAAGTGGTCAAGAAAACCACAAAAGGGATGGGACTCAAGCCTACTAATACAAATCACCAATGATAGAAACTCAACCCAATTCTTGATAAATCAAGTCTATGGGTTCAATGAGCAAAGTATATCATATGTTGTGGTTGAAGTTCTACACTCTTATTCATCCCAAGGTATGTAGAGCTTGGTACCCGTAATAATAAAGGGAAGGATGAGTATAAACTCTTAATAGACTTAATAGTGTTTACGTTACGGGGACACTAAGGTAAGTCTACCTATATGAGTGTCGGAGGTGGTGCCGCCTTCTATGAGCTTAAGGGCTTGGCTCTAGAGCACTCACGAAAAGGATACAGACGCAAGGCCAATCCACGCGTCAGCTTTAATCTTTCCTTATGTTTATTCAAATCTTGTGCGTGACTATATATCCGTCAAATCATATTGGTAGTTGGTTCAAAGACACGAGTCTACCATTCTACTAGGTTAGCCTTGATATGTTTTCACAAGGTAATGGTTCAAGTTGAGAGACATCATCATCTATGCATAAGGTTGCCAAGCCTTGTTAAGATGATTTTATTTCCTTTTTATTTCGAAAATGGTGGGGGATTGTTGGAGTATTTTCAAAATAATGTTTTAATGAAAAAAAAAAAAAAATTCTCGTTGGTGAATGTTTGTGACTGTTGGAGAAGCAGTTAAGGGAAGTTATTGATATGAATTTGAATCTTGGTGTGTTTGTTAAAAGGGCTGTTAGAAGATAAATTTTCTGCAGCATTATTAGTTATTGGTGGGGCTGTTAGAAGGCTGTTAAGTTGCAGTTACTAGCAGTTATTTTCTGCAGTCACAAGTCACACTTGTGTCTTCTCTTAACAGTCACCAACACACTATATATTGAACACATCAGGATGTTTTGAAATATACAGAATTTTTCTCTTCGACTCTTCTCCATCTCTACTCACAAACAAACTTCTCTTACTTCTTAAACACAGGAGATTGTACTTGGCTAAATACAATCTTCTAATCTTTCTAAGGCTTGTTTATACACACAAGGAATAGGGGTGTATTCAGTGGTGCAAACTGCATACACCATTCTGTGAAAAACAGAGGCTCCATTGTATCCTAAAGACGATTTGCAGAACCTATTTGCACCGGATTAGAGGGCAAATCTTGTCTTAAGGAAAGCGTATTCATTACGTGCCTTGGGAGTAATATTTCAGCAAGTAAATTGTGCAGAAATTTCAGCAACTATAGTGCAGAATTTCTTGCGTCAAAGTGCAGAACATCCAGTCCAGTTCAGAAGTTTCAGTGCAGAAATCAAAGTACAGAAGTCAGGAGTTGAAGTGCAGAAAGTTTAGAGCAATTAGAGCGAGCAGCAATTATTGCAGTCCGTTTCAAGGAGTTGGAGGAACAGATTGCAACAAAACTTTCAAGTCAAAGTAATAACAACCAGTACGGTAAAAGTCATTCATTCTCTTCGAAGTTACACTTGCAAGTTACAAATTACTCCCTCCATCCCAGAATAAATGTCACAGTTGACTTGTCAACGTTTTTAAGTAAAATGTTTTACTAGTTCATACATTACTTACACACGTACAATGATAAAATTGTACTAAGTCACTTCCCTTATTTAGAAACGCGACATTTATTTTAGGACGGGGTAAAATGGAAAGCGCATCATTTATTTTGGATCAGATGGAGTAATAGACAATGTTGACCTTTCTTTCTTTGACTTTTAAAATCATTTACAGGGACAAAGTTTCTCTATTGGCATGGTTCTAAAGCACAACTGGTAGTCACAGAAACTGAACTTATCAAAGAAATATTGATGAATAGAGAAAACTCTTATCCGAAAGTAGACATTGAAGGTCATGCAAAGAAACTGTTAGGAGATGGACTTTCAACAACAGAAGGTGAAAAGTGGACCAAGCTGCGGAAACTGGCTAACCATGTTTTTCATGCAGGGAGCTTAAAAGTATGCATATGGATTTCTTTTCTTAACCATCTTTAAAAAAATGGTTTCTTTTTAATAATTGATGACTTAATCTATTAGACACAGGGATTTTGTTATTGATATGACTGGATGCAATAATTATGCAGAATATGATTCCCGCAATGATTTCAAGTGTTGAAATGATGCTAGAAAGGTGGAAAGATGAGTACGACGGAAAGGAGATAGAAGTATTTGAGGAGTTGAGGGTCTTAACATCAGAAGTCATTTCCAAGACAGCATTTGGAAGTAGTTACTTAGAAGGGAAGAAAATATTCAATATGCTCATGAAGTTGGCTTTAATACTTTCCAGAAATGTTCATAAAACTAGGCTTCCTGCTCTCAGGTAATAAGTTTAATCCTTGAGCAAATTCATTTTAATTTTTTGGGTCTGCTTATTTTGTCATTTTACAACAAACAGAGGGTCTGTGGTTCTTTTTTTTTTTTTGCAGTTATATTATAAAAAGTGCAGATGATTTAGAGTCTGAGAAACTTGAGCAAGGATTAAGAGATTGCATAGTGGAGATCATAGAAAAGAGGGAGATGGAGCAAATTAAAAGCAACGAAGCGGGGTGCTTGGAAAATAACTTTCTTGGAAAATTGTTGGAGGCTAATCATAATAAAGATAAAGAAAAGTGGATTTCTGTAGATGAGATGGTCGATGAGTGCAAGACATTTTATTTTGCTGGACATGAAACAACTACCTCCTTGCTCGGATGGACTATTCTTCTTCTAGCTATCAATAAGGACTGGCAAGAGAAAGCCAGGACAGAAGTTCTTAGCTTGTTTGGCCAAACAAACCCCAATTCGGATGGCATCACAAGACTAAAAGTGGTAAACAAATCCCCTTCTCCACACCCCATTATATTTTCAATACAACCTTAGAAATTTAAGTTGCTTCTGTTCTTTTTCTTTTTTTTTTCAAATTGGAATTTTTATTAATTCATGACTTAAATCTATTACAATAGTGACCCTTGGAAAGTGAAATCTATCATTGATGGGATTGAACCCCTGCCTTTCATAAAGAAAAGTATACTTGATGCCGCTTGAGCTAGAGCTCTTCGGCTGCTTCTGTTCATTTTGATGTTTACTTGTGACCCTGTCCGTACAAATATACAAGGAAAATGTGAATATCACCACATTTGTGTTCACTGTTTTTTGTTCTCCCTGTATAATTTGTGTATTTCCATGTAGATGAATATGATCATTGAAGAATCTTTACGATTATACCCTCCTGTGCCAGCTATAAAAAGGAAGGTAGAGAAGGAAGTTAAACTAGGAAAAATAACACTTCCACCTCAAATGGAGCTATACATTTCACCATTAGCTATCCACCATGATTCTCAAATATGGGGAGAAGACGTTCATGAATTCAAGCCAGAGAGATTTGCAGAAGGGGTGGCTAAAGCTACCAAGAACACATCAGTAGCTTTCTTGCCATTTGGTTATGGACCAAGAACTTGCGTGGGATTAAATTTTGCCATTATTGAAGCAAAGATTGCACTTTCGATGATCTTACAGCGTTTCAGTTTTACTCTATCGCCTACTTATGTTCATTCTGAAATTGTCACGGCCTGGATCACAAGTGATATCCAAGGTGATAACAGCACCAACGATAGCACTTGGGATAGCACACACACACTCCGAAATAAAACAACTTTTAAAAGAGTTTTGCAGCGGAATTAAAAGACACAAGAGTTAATTTTCTCAAGTTATATAATTATATAACTTGAGGGTGGCTCAAAAGCCAAGACTTTATCTTCACTATAAAAATGATTACAAAGCCGAAAGTTTCCTAACTCTATTACAAGTAGAAAACGAATAGATCAAAACACAAACCCTATTCTACCCAAAACACAATCAAGTCCAAAGTACTTGAGAGTGGAAAGACAAAGTATGGGAGAAAGAGCAAACGGAACCAAAGATGTGTTTTGTCTCTTGTGCAAGGAGTGTGAAGGATGTGTGTAATTGGTATATCTTCAAGTTTCCACACCTTGCCTATTTATAGTCTTCAAATGACTTGAAGGCTACTCAAAATAACAGCCTTAGGGCTGTTTTGGACGTTGAGGAGAGAGTGGGGAAGTGGCTGAGCTTGCTCCTCATTTCATGGGTTTGTTAACACCAAAATCCCCCTTTTGTAGCAACCGAAAACTTGCTCTCCAAGTCCACGCTATACGGCCTTGTACTCCCAAGCTTCTTTATCCTTGTACTCTCTTTAAATCAGTAACAACACCTTTGAAATAGTCTCCCCACATTTTTAATGTTGTTGATACAAAGTAACTCTTGGAAAGTTTATGCATAAAACTAGTTTTATGCATAACTTAATTTCTTCAACCATCTCCACGTTTCTAGCTCATGACTCCACCATATTATAACCTGAAATATGGACATATACCATATACTATACAGATCATATTAGCACATTAGTACATAAATAAATAATCAAGAAATGTACAACTATATAAATTTCAGCACAGGAAATCATCTACGATATCATCTACGATATCATCTGGGAAATCATTCAGGATATCATCTGCGTTTTACACTAACAATCTCCCCCTTAGTTGGATATTTCTTCTCAAACCTAATGTCTTTGCAAACCTGCAATTTATCAGTCCATATAACATAAACAGAGCATAGAGCATAGAGTCAAAATATAACATCTCCATGTAGATTAACTCCCCCTTAATTAGAGGAACTAACCGAAACTTATGGTTTATCGAGAATACTAATTATAAAAACAAGTTTTCACAAAAACAAGTTTTTCAAATAACTAGTAATTAAACCCAAAGATAAAACATAGAGTCTAAACAAAAACAAATACCAACCACCAAAATATCAAAGTCTGAACAAACAAACCAAGATACGAGTTGTTCCAAAACAGAAATTGTTTTTCCAAACCAAATAAAAAATACCTTTCCGAACCAAATACCAAATACCTCAAGTAATATCCGTAGCGGCACACCAGGCACTATCTCCCCTGTTTGGGAAGAAATTAGCTTGAACTTCTTTTTCTTGGTGAGTTGTCAGTAGGTTGGAAAGAGGAAGTAACTTTCCTTTTGATTTTCTTGGTTGGAGGAACGGGTGGTAACCAATGGAGGTTCAACAATGGACATGGCCATTCTAGGTGAAGCCATCTCAGTCAACACAGAAGATATGTCCATGGGATAGGTAGCACTTGAGACAACACCTGGTGATCGTTCCAATGGTGCAGTAGAAGTTTTGAATGGAGAAGCCATGGTTGGAGATTTAGGAAAGGTTATGAGGAAGAGAGACACGGTGAAAGAGAAAAGTATAACCATGTAGGGAGTGAGACGATTAGAGAGATAAGAGAAAATAGAGAGAAAATAGGGAGATTAAACAACCACTACAATTAAGCTCTCATATTTAAACTTAACCACTCATCCTATTTATCCCCAACAACCAAGAAACAGTCCGGCCATTATCCCCTTTTTTTTCTTTTTTTTTTCTTTTTTTTTTTTTTTTTTTTTTTTAATTTGTACGAAAAATAAATAAAAAAATGAGTAAACAAAATATTTTGCAACTAAACCCGAAAATTATGAGCACAAAATAAAAATAAATATGGGTTAGTTACTCAACAATGTTTACCAAAAATAAAGGAAACTTGTTGAAGACGTTTTCAAAATCGTAAACTCTTTAAATAAAAAGACTTTCAGATTTTGAGAAATTAATCAACAATATTTCGAAAATAAGAAAATAAAAAACTAATATAGCACACACTAATGTGTTATGGCAATGATGGTAACACGTAGGATAACACATATGATATAAAACCCCTTGATAAATATTTTTTTTTCAGTTTCAAACACTTGAGGCATAACAAGCTGAGCATTTTCATGCTCTTTAGGCATTATATGCCTATATATAATTTTTTAAGTACATTGCTTGTTAAACACGTCTCAATACACTTCTTTAAACAAGAAAGCATCGTAGTAACGAGCTCCGTGCTTCAAGTTATATTTCAAGTGTAGAGACCAAGTGATCTATGCCTTTCAAGTAGGGTACACTGTAGTAGCGAACTCCATGTCCCTAATACTTAGCATAAATCACCTCATACCTTCTCATTGGCAAGAGTACATCGTTGCAGCGAACACCGTGCCCCGAGCTCGAGAGAATAGTATGGATAAATGCCTTTTGTCTTTTATTATCAAAAAGAAAATATTAGTGACTTTGTCACTTTAAGCATATGAAGGGGAATGATATCGGACGTGCTAACCTAAATAATAACCTACCATAACAAAAAGGTCGGCATGTGCCACGGTTAGAACTAAGCTAACCAGTTAAAAGAATATAAAAGCATTTTTTTTTTAAATAAAGAGAAAAAATACACTAATATACAAGTGTTACCACAGTGATAGCATCACACAGGGTAGCACGAACAAACAATTTTTTTTTAAATAATAAGAAAAATTAATGAAACATAATATACAACAAAATAATTCAGGAGTTTTTAAATGACACAAAAATCAAGAGATTTTTTCAAATTAGAATATCTCTCATGGTTAAAACCTTGAATCAAAAAATCATTTTTAATTCATTAACAACCCTTTTATATTCAAGTTTAGATACAAAACAATAGTGATTTACCTTAACATATTTTACCATGTCTTGGTAATTTACCGGTTTCTTGTGTCTTGTTTGTATCCCATCGTTCAAATCCCCGATCACTTGGCTTATAGGATGATTCTTTTGAATTCTCAAAGGGGGATCCCTCCTCACTGGATCATTAACTCCATTGGAGTTCTTATCATCTTCATTTTTTGCACTTGGATAGATTTTTGGTGTTATCTCTAGTGTTGCCGTATCAATGACAACACTTGGTCCAACACCAGACTTAACACAAGGATCAACATTTGAGGTAACACTTTCTTCAGCAACTTCTTCAAGTTGTTCAACCCAAATTATAGGAGTGTCTACAACTGATTCACCTGCAATGCTAGCCAAATCATCAAACAAAATATTTGCATACTCTTGAACAATTCTCAATCTCAAATTATACACACGAAATGCAAGACAATTTTGAGAATATCCAAGAAAAATGGCCTTGTCACACTTAGAGTTAAATTTACCTAAATGATTTCGATCATTCAATATAAAACAAACACACCCAAATACATGGAAGTAATGAACATTAGGTTTCTTCCCATTCAAAGTCTCATAGGGTGTCATTGTTGTACCAGGTCTTAGAAAAACTCTATTAGAAATGTGACAAGCCGTGTTCAATGATTCAGCCCAAAATCTTTTCAAAATATTTTTGGAAAACATCATGACACGGGCCATTTTTAGCAAGATCCTATTTTTATTTTCGGCCACACAATTTTGTTGGAACATTTTAGAGGTCGAAAATTCATGGTGAATTCCCTTTTTCTCACAAAAAGTAGAAAAGGAAACATTATAAAATTCTTTTCCATGATTAGATCTTATACGAAAAATAGGTGAGCAAAACATATTTTTGATTTTGGAATGTAAGAATTTAAACTTATCAAAAGTTTCAGATTTTTCTTTTAAAAAATAGATCCAAGTAAACCTTGAAAAATCATCCACAATGACATAAGAATACCTCCTACCTCCCAGGCTATCTACCTCAATTGGACCCATTAAGTCCATGTGCAAAAGTTGAAAACAATGTGTTGTTCCAAAGTGTTGCTCTTGGTGTTGGGCAACACTGAGGGTAACACTGTGTTTGCTTATATTTAAGGCAATCCCCACACACAAATTTATCTTTAAAAATCAATTTGGGAATTCCTTTAATAGCATCAAACCTAACAAGTTTCTCCAAATCTCTGTAATGGAGATGTCCCAATTTTTGATGCCACAAAAGTGTGTCATCAATTTTTGCCGAATGGCAAACCTGTTTGTCTTCAACAAGATAACAATTGTTACTAGATCTAGTTCCTGTCATCACACAATTGTTAGTACAATCAAAGACTTCACAAGTATTTTTGTTGAATTTTACCTCTAAGTTGTCATCACAAAGTTGGCTAATACTAATTAAATTAGCTACAAGCCCATCTACATGCAAGACATTCTTTAAAGAAGGATATCCAGAGACATTAAGTGTTCCTTTACCAATTATGTTACTCCTACTACCACCACCGTAAGTTACACTACCACTTTGAATTGGTTCATAATCTTTTAAAAACATTTTTGTTCCCGTCATATGGCGTGAACAACCACTATCAAAATACCATGAACCTTTCACATTTGTTTTCAAGGCGTATAAACGACATCACACCTCGGATTAGGCTTAGATTTACTGACTTCTTACTTGGATTTTTAACCTTCGGACTTTTGTGTTATCTCGAGTCTTTGGGTAACACCTCGGGTAACACGGAGTGCGGACTGTTTTCAAAAGAGTTCGACGACTTTTCTTAACATGTCCGGGGTGTGATAATACTTGCACACTTTCTTTTTGTCTGAGGTTTCATTAGGAGAAAAATGTTCATTGTTAACTTGTTCTTTAATAAAACACATTTTATCATCCTTATTAGCCAAAGTAGAAGTGATTGCTTTTAAAGACTCTTGGAAACCAATACCTCGCCTTGGGAGGTTTACTCACACCAAGGATTTTATCCAACTTGGAAGACCTCGTGTTGAGCTTCTTGAATGTGGCCTCGGCTAAAGTTAGTTTGGCCTTGACTTTGTCCATTTCTGCATCCTTCTTGGTAAGTTGGACCTCTAGCTTAGTCATGCCCTCTTTCAACTTCTGAACTTCGTTGGTCAAGAACACCACCTTTTTGTTCTCCTTCTTCCATTCTACAAGCAATTCCTTATAGAGGTTCTTCAATTCAACAATGAGCTCATCCTTACCAAGCTCATCCTTTTGCTCATCTTCACGTGAGCTTCCTGCATCCATGTTAGTTGAAACCATAAAACAAACAACATTAAGAAAACTGAAATTTTTATACCTGTTTGGATGATATCTCGGGTGTTATCCCAGGACGGGTAACACTCGAGATATCATTTTCGATATCCGAGTCACAAACAGTGACAAGCATAGCCGTTTGGTCTGAATCTTCAGATTGGTTGGTTCCATCTTCTTCATTGTCACTAAGGTACACCCATATATGAACGGACTCTAGTTGTTTGAGAACCAACTTGGTTAGATTTAGGGCTGACCTCAATGAGAATTCTATTAGAAGAACATTAGGAATAGACTTTAATGCCCAAACATCAATTAATTTGATGCACGGACACAAGAGAGTCTTTACATATACATAAAGAATAAAAAGTCTTCCTAGAGATGGATTAGCAAGATTCAAAGCCATGACAAAAAGGACCGAACACTTAGTATCGTCAAGTGATAGGCTCTGATACCAATTGAAATTGTCACGGCCTGGATCACAAGTGATATCCAAGGTGATAACAGCACCAACGATAGCACTTGGGATAGCACACACACACTCCGAAATAAAACAACTTTTAAAAGAGTTTTGCAGCGGAATTAAAAGACACAAGAGTTAATTTTCTCAAGTTATATAATTATATAACTTGAGGGTGGCTCAAAAGCCAAGACTTTATCTTCACTATAAAAATGATTACAAAGCCGAAAGTTTCCTAACTCTATTACAAGTAGAAAACGAATAGATCAAAACACAAACCCTATTCTACCCAAAACACAATCAAGTCCAAAGTACTTGAGAGTGGAAAGACAAAGTATGGGAGAAAGAGCAAACGGAACCAAAGATGTGTTTTGTCTCTTGTGCAAGGAGTGTGAAGGATGTGTGTAATTGGTATATCTTCAAGTTTCCACACCTTGCCTATTTATAGTCTTCAAATGACTTGAAGGCTACTCAAAATAACAGCCTTAGGGCTGTTTTGGACGTTGAGGAGAGAGTGGGGGAAGTGGCTGAGCTTGCTCCTCATTTCATGGGTTTGTTAACACCAAAATCCCCCTTTTGTAGCAACCGAAAACTTGCTCTCCAAGTCCACGCTATACGGCCTTGTACTCCCAAGCTTCTTTATCCTTGTACTCTCTTTAAATCAGTAACAACACCTTTGAAATAGTCTCCCCACGTTTTTAATGTTGTTGATACAAAGTAACTCTTGGAAAGTTTATGCATAAAACTAGTTTTATGCATAACTTAATTTCTTCAACCATCTCCACGTTTCTAGCTCATGACTCCACCATATTATAACCTGAAATATGGACATATACCATATACTATACAGATCATATTAGCACATTAGTACATAAATAAATAATCAAGAAATGTACAACTATATAAATTCCAGCACAGGAAATCATCTACGATATCATCTACGATATCATCTGGGAAATCATTCAGGATATCATCTGCGTTTTACACTAACACATTCCCCTGTTCAAGAAATTATGGTTCGTCCGCAGCGTGGAGTTCAAGTTCTTTTACATGCTATCTGATGGAACAAATGAATGTCTATGTCATGGAGACAAGCTAACTGTTAAGCAAACCTACTGTCTATTTGTGCAATTGTAGTAGTGTAAGAAAGAGCTAAGAATGTAATTAATGAAATGCAAGAGGACAATGGAGGGCTAGGGTTGACAAATTTGAAGTGTTTGTTTTTATAATGAAACTCCGATTTTAATTATTCATGTATTTTTCTAGTATCCTCTGAGCTACCTCTACTGCAAAAGTGAAAATAGCAGGAAGAAAGCTAAAAGCCAAAAGGAATTCCACACCCCCTCCCTTCTGTTGTACTGCTTTGTACTGGATTGAGCCCCCTTCACTCTATGCAACTGCCGTAAAGATCTACTAATCACAGAGCGACACTTGTCAGAGCATGTGCAATCCGTTGAGCATAGCCTCTCACGTGCCTTACTTATTTAACGAGGGAATTTATTTAAGTACCCTCTAGCTATTAGAATATATAACGAACATAACGGTAAAGATGCCCCTTCTGTTACATTCCCTTCCCCTTAAAAACAACCTTGACCTCAAGGAAGAAAACCTGGAAACTGTTGATCAATTACAGCAGCATCTTCCCAAGTAGAATCTGACTCAGCTGCATTTGTCCAATGAACCAATATTTGAGGAACTGCCACATTGCCTCTCTTAATCATTCTTCTTGCTTTCTCAGCTAAAGGTTGGACCAATAGTTGCCCTTCAGCACTAACCTTAGGTAAGGTTGGAGAACATGTAGCCTTAGAGCCCAATTTTTTCTTGAGCAAAGAAACATGGAATACAGGATGGATCAAGGAATCAGCTGGTAATTATAACTTATAAGCAACTCCACCAATTTTTTCAATAACCCTGAAAGGACCAAAATATTTGGCTGCAAGCTTCTGGTTGACCCTCCAGGCAACTGTGTTTTGCCTATAAGGTTGTAACCTTAAGTATACCCGGTCCCCAACACAAAAAACTCTCTCAGATCTTCCCTTGTCAGCATAAACTTTGTACCTATTTTGAGCTTGGTACAGACTTTCCTTGAGAATTCCATCCAATGCAGCCCTTCCTTTGAAAAAGTCACTTACTGCAGCCACTGTTGACTCCTCCTGGTGTGGAAGGATCATTACCCTGGGGTCACACCCATATAAAGCTTTGTATGGGCTCATTCCAATAGATGAATGAGTAGTGGTGTTGTACCACCACTCTGCCCACGAAAGCCACTTCACCCATTCCTTTGGTCTGTGGCCAGTCATGACCCTGAGGTAAGCCTCCAAACATTGATTAACCCTCTCAGTTTGACCATCACTTTGAGGGTGATAGGCTGTGCTATGGTTTAATTGAGTGCCCAAGATTCTAAACAATTCCTTCCAAAATAGACTGAGGAACAATTTATCTCTATCACTCACTATGGTCTTGGGTAATCCATGCAATTTATAGATGTGTTCTATAAAATGTTTAGCTAATTGTGGGGCAGAGATTGGGTAAGATAAGGCTATGAAATGACTATACTTAGTAAATCTATCAACAACCACCCATATCATATCATTCCCATTAGACTTGGGTAACCCCTCCACAAAGTCCATAGAAATGTCCTCCCAAATATTATTTGGAATAGATAAGGGTTGTAATAAACCAGGATAAGGGAGGTGCTCACCTTTGTTCTTTTGGAAATTTTCACATTCTCTGACCCATTTCTTGACTGTTTCTCTTAGTCCTGCCAGTAGAAATATGTTTTGATTCTATTGAAGGTTGCATATCTTCCCGAATGTCCACCAAAGTGTCCTTCATGGAACTCTTTAATAATCTTCTCCCCTAAGCCTCTCTGACTCCCAATATATATTATGTCTTGCCATTTGAGTAAGCCCTTAACAAAACTCCATTCATTATTCTGTGAACCAATAGTTGCTTGCAATATGAGATTGGTGACCTCATCATCTCCCACATAACTGTCCTTGATTTCCTCTAGCCAAGTTGGAACTACAGCAGTTAATTCCATACAACTACCCTCTTCATTATCCATTCTTGACAGGGCATCAGCTACCCTGTTATCACTACCCTTCTTATAAACAATCTCATAGTCTAACCCCATTAACTTTGCTAGCCACTTTTGTTGCAAGAGAGTGGTAAGCCTCTGTTCCATAAAGTATTTGATACTTTGTTGGTCAATGCTAATGATAAAATGCCTTCCTTGTACATATGACCTCCATTTAGTTACTCCCATTATAACTGCCAACAATTCCTTCTCATAAGTAGAAAGGGCTTGTGACTTAACATTCAGTCCCTTACTCAGGAATGCTATTGGCTTCCCTTGTTGCATCAGAACTGCACCTATACCCTTATTGCTAGCATCAGTTTCAATCACGAAAGGAAATTCAAAGTTGGGCATTGCTAATACTGGGGTGGTACACATTGCCTCCTTCAGTGTCTCAAAAGCTACTTGAGCTGCTTCAGACCATACAAAACAATTCTTCTTAAGTAACTGAGGTAAGGGTTTGCTTATTAAACCATAATCCCTCACAAACCTCCTGTAATACCCAGTCAATCCTAAGAATCCTATGAGTTATTTGATGGTTGTAGGTGTGAGCCAGTCCTTCATAACTGCTATCTTTTGTGGGTCAGCTGAAACTCCTTCTCCAGATATGATGTGGCCAAGGTACTCCAATTGTTGTTGAGCAAATGAACACTTGCTCATTTTAGCAAAAAGCTGGTGATGCTCCATTAGATTCAGAACCTGTTCCAACAATTGTAGGTGCTCATCCATAGTTGCATTGTACACTAAAATGTCATCGAAGAATACTAAGACTCCTCTCCTTAGCAATGACTCAAACACTTATTCATTAAGGCCTGAAAAGAGGATGGTGTATTGGTCAAGCCAAAAGGCATCACTTTAAATTCGAAATGGCCATGGTATGTTCTGAAGGCTGTTTTAGGAATGTCCTCAGCTGCTACCCTTATTTGACGATAACCTGACCTGAGATCAAGTTTAGAGAACCACTTTGCCCCGTGAAGTTCTTCCAATATCTCTTCAATAACTTGAATAGGGAACTTGTTCTTGATTGTATACTCATTTAACCTTCTGTAATCAACACATAATCTCCATGTCCCATCCTTCTTCAACACTAATAGCACAGGGGAGGCAAATGGGCTAGTGCTATGTTGAATAATGCCACTAGTCATCATTTCTCTCACTTGTCTTTCTATTTCATTTTTCTGGAAATGGGGAGTTCTGTAAGGCTTTTGGCTTATAGGTTCAGTTCCTTCCTTAAGGGGAATGTGATGATCTTGTCTCCTTTTTGGTGGTAAACCTTTAGGCTCCCCAAAGACTTCCTTGTGCCTAGACAAAAGTTGGTCAATGGGTTGTAGAATCTCACCCGAACCTTGCTCCCCATTCATATAGAACAAATACCCCACAAGTCCTGCCATGGTCTTCCTTATTAATCTGCTAAGACCCTTACCACTGATCATTTTTAAGGACCCTTCTTCACTAGTGCCTTTAATGCTGACTTTCTTCTTTCCCAGTTACAAAGTGATTTCCATCTTATTATAATCCAAGGTGATTGGGCTATGACCTTTAAGCCATTCTACTCCCAGAATAATATCACACCCTTCAAGTGGAAGAATTCTCAGATCTGCCATAAATTTTGTACCCCTGCATCTCCCAGTTGAATTCCCTGCAAATTGAATCACAGGCCAATCTATTACCATCTGCCACAGTCACATTTAGAGGAATGGTTTGCAGGGCAACACAACCTAACAATTCCACTGTTCCAGGGTCAATGAAGTTATGAGTAGCACCACTATCAATTAAGATAACAATTTCCCTTCTCTTCACCTTGCCTTTTACCTTGATAGTGCTGTTTGTAGGTATCCCATTCAGAGCTAGGACAGAAATTTGTGCCTCATCTTCATTAGCCTCTTGAATTTCTATTTCAGGTTCTTCAATTATCTACTCAATTTCTTCCCCATACAATGCATACAACTTAGTCTTACACGCATGCCCCCTTGTAAACTTATCGTCACAGTGAAAACATAGTCCCTTTCTTCTCCTGTCATTTATCTCATAGCTTGTGAGGGTTTTTGTTGTGGATGTTCCTTTATTAGCACTGGTAGAACTAGAGGGAATTGAGATGGGTAGGGTTTTGGTGTATGAACCAGCATAAGTTTTAGTGGGGTAAGTGACCTGTTTGGTTTTGGATTGTTTCAGGTTATGCTTAGCCTGTTTAGCTAACTCCATAGCCTCCTCCAAACTGTTTGGTTTTGCCATACTTACAGCACCTTTAATTTCCTCCTTCAACCCACTCCAAAAACTTGATAGAAAATACTCATCAGTGAGTCCCTTTTGCTTCATTCCCACCAGAGCTTTGAGCTCATAAACTCATCAATATAAGTATCCACAGTAGAGGTTTGAATCAACATCTTAAAATCTGCCTGTGGATTCTTATGTTCTCTAGTTGCAAACTTCCCAATAACATCATTGATAAACATCCATCAAGGAATTAGCCCTTTATCCACCTCTCCTAGCTGATCTCTATTGTACTTTTACCCAGGTCCGCCATAAACTATTTCTTTCGTTTTTTAAAAGTATTTTTAATTACTTTTTTTATTCATACTTTCAAAATCACAACAAACTGGCATAGCTTTTGGTCCGATATTCTCGCGATCTTTGTACGTTTGATGCAGTCTGACCCATTGCATGCGCATGCCCCAAATCCCAAGAAAGGGGTATGTAGAGACATGTCAAGTTTGGAAAATTATATATGGTGAGACAAGTGGCTGCATGGTTCAAAACACGTGGCTTACTCAGGGGCCGATCCACCTTGGCATGAGCGGGGGCCACGGCCCTCACTGAATTTTCATAAAAAAAAAAATTGATATGTATTTACTAAATATATTATTTGTTGAAAAATAAAATATATCTCTGTTTGGTAAGCTGATGGTAAACCACAATTCTTAAATCTGGACAACCTAGGTTTGAAACTTACCACATGTACCTCCTTGATTTAGCTTCTTTTTTTTTTTTTTGTTGGAAACCTCCTTGTTTTTTCTCCCTAATTGTTTTTTCTCATCTCATTATTTAAGAACCCACTCATCACAATTGTTTTATTTATCTCATTATTTAAGAAACCAACTACAATTGTTTTATCACTTAAATTATACAGTTTAAATAGTGAGTTTCAAAATAAAATTGTACAATATAATGTAATTTCTTTATTACTAAGATGAAAAAAAATAGTTTATATGAAATATCTATCTATACTATATTAAAAGTAGAAGAGTGATGAATTTAGTAAGTTGGCGCCAAAATGCAAGTTCCGGATAAGGAAAGGTTTCAGGGTATTCCTGTAATTTTACATTTACACAGTAGAAATTCAAAAATAAAAAATGGAGAATTTGAAGAGGTTATTGACAGCTGTTGTTGTGCCGAAGCTTGACACCACTTTCCCATGCTTCTCTATTCATTAACAATTAAAAACTCTTTCCTACTCACCTCTTGCATTTTGACCCTCTCTCTTCTCCTTCTTCTCTTCCGTTTACAAACACCTAAACACACACCAAACAAATTTTCCGGCTGCTTGAGAAGAAATGGAGTTTTTATGCAAAATAGGTTGCCTGAGAAGACGAACACGAAAGGTCGTCGGTCTTCCACGTTGATGTTCAAGAAAATCCGTCCGGGGAGTTGCACCGCCTCATCACATTCTGAAAGTGACAGGCGGACCAGCGGTGGTTGTAGGAATTGACACGTTTGAAGGGATGAGGAAGCGGATTTCGTCCGGAATGCAAACCATTGTCGAACGAACAAGCGTCTCTGTCACTGTCGGCTTCCTTTCTGGTACCTTCTCATTTATCTCGGCCAAATTTTCAAGGTGATTTCTTATTTGTTATTTGTTTCTCTGTTGACTTTAATTAATTGAATCCAGTTAAATCCGATATCGAGTAGAGATTTATTGGTTATGACATTGGAGTCGGCAATATCTTTGGGGTTAAAGATATGTCTAATTGTAGTGATGTAATCACATTCTTAATCCAAATTTGATCAGATGGTTGCAGGCTTGAGTTCTAATTATCTCATACTCCCTTTTCTTTTGTTGAATCGTTTTTTTTTTTTTTTTGGGTTAAAGATAGGTCTTACAAGTGGGAAAAAAATATGATGTCCGTTTACATTGGCAACAAATTTTGTTATGTTTCGGCATTTTCTGTGTGTGTTCTTATTTATTAACATTTTTTTTTTCCAATGGGGTCTCATAGAATCAAAACTGTGTATACTATAATGGCAATCTCATGGCTCATGACCATATGCTAATAAAACTCCTTGTGTGAATATGCAGGGAAAAGGAAAATGGTTAATTTAGCGCAACTCAATTTGAAACTATTAACCAAAGAATCAGAAGATAATCGAAGATAAGACCTTTTGTCTCAAGAATAACACCTCCTCCGTTTCAAAATGAATGACAAAAGAAATTTCAGATTTACTATTTTAGGAAATCTGATTTGATTTTTTTTTTTGTCATTGACGGAGGGAGCAGTGTTCTAAAAGACCCCGCCTAAGGGCGCCTAGGCCCCGCCTAGGCGCTAGGACCCTCTCCAACGCCTAGTTCTAAGCCCCGCCTAGGTCCCGACTAATCTCGACTAATCCCGACTAGTCCCCGCCTAGGCGCTAGGCCCGACTTCGCCGCCTAGCATCCGCCTAGCGCTTTTTAGAACCTTGGGAGGGAGTAACAATTTACAGAAAGTTCAGAAATATGTCAAATCCTTTATTAATCCCTGGCTCAATTCCACCAAGATCAATGTCATGGTTTCTGTTACTCTGTTCTTGGTCTCACACTCTCTTTCATTTTGATTTGTTGATTTCTCTACGTAACTTAAAATTTAGGAATGGATGGAGTATTATTTTTCCACACAGATTAAAATTTACCATCTATGAGCAGATTAATATTATTTATGAAATAAATACTTTTTTGAGAGTGGATTTTTTTATAATACTGTAATTTTTTTAATATATAAAAAAATTGTATTTTATTTATATATTTATGTGTCAATTCATTCCGTGCATCGCACGGATGTACTGCTAGTAAACTATAATACCTAAAAAAAATACAAAAACGGGAAAATAGTTTACATTTTCTTACTTTCATTTTGGTCTGTCCATAGTAAGGTTCTTATTACTTAAAATGGATAATAAGATCCACTTGTCATTCTCACAACAAATACTCTACCCACTTTCTTACTTGTCATTCTCACAACAAATACTCTACCCACTTTCTTTCTCCTACTTTACTTTTTCATACTCACAACATTTATATTTTCTTAATTTCCGTATAAAGTTAAAATAGAAACTTTACTCTGGGAAGAAAAGAGTGTATATTATAGAAGGGCGTAAAAGTTTCAAGTAATTATATTAATAATGTTTAAATTATTATGCATTTTAAAAATATATATGTATATATATATATATAATATATTGAATTTATTATGTTATTTTTTTATTATACATTGAATACTATAAAAAAAAAGTTTTTAATTTGAATAATGTCGCAATGCAATATGAGAAAAAAATTGGCCCCCAATGATCATATTTTCTGGATCTGCCACTGGGCTTACTCTTTCCGATTAATTTTCATTGGAAAATAACATACATATTACATAGAACAGTCAAACTCGCCTCAAAATTAACTATAAAAACCAAAAACTGCCATGCAAAATATGAATCGAAATATTCATTTATTGAAGTTTGTTGTTCCCATTGCAAAGCCATAATTTCCAACAAAATTGACTACTTTCTCAATAAGAATTGTGCAGTCTTCAACCACCCATCTATTTTCATTAACTTTCATTGGAAATTAGCGCATGGAAACTCCTCCCAAAATTCAATATATAAACCAAAACTTCTATTTATTTATTTGGCATAAACTGTGTACGTATTAGTGAAAGCAGTCAAAGGTGTAGTAGACAAAATGAGCCAGGAAAGGAAGGATGAGAGCTATGTAGACACAGTGAAGAAGGTGGTCGGAGTGGCTGCCGGAGTAGCAACTGTGGTAATGACTATTGCCAGTCTTTTTTCTGGAAAGACGACGGTGGAAGATACTAGGAAGAAAATGAAAGCTCCTGGGAAGAAAGGGGACTACATTTACAGGGATGACTTTAACAGTGACCCCGCCTCCTATTTTCGCAACCTCCGCAACAATTAAGTAGTAGATGCATGATTAAGGTTCTATATTATTAATGATGTTTGGTTTGGTTTGGTTTGGTTGTCTAGCTAATGAGAAATAAACTAGGGTGGATGTTTTTTCAGGCATTTTGTTGTTATCTGAATCTTGGCTTTTAGTAATCTGGACCATGCATTTGATCGGTATGGATAAAGATCTCCCTGTTTCCCGATGTTATATTTTTTCAATTTCGATGATGAATCCATTAGATAGCTTAGATATTACTCCCTCCGTCCCACTTTAGAGTTCTATTTTTTCTTTTGATCCGTTTCAGACTAACTAACTAAGAGTCTCATTTCATAAATGACAAATTTTGAACAGTATTTCAGACATTTATATTCTTATAATGTAAATATATTAAAAAAAAAAAAACTATTTATTATGCCCTTATATAATGTTAATATATTTATACATAAAAATCAATTTAAAAGAGGTTTTATCATAAATGTTTTAACTTTTACTTCTCTCTCTCTTCTAATCTTTTACCCACTTGTAATTTTTTATTCATTCTTTAATTTTTTTTAAAAAAAACGTGAAATACTACCCTAAAACCCTTGAAGTGAGGCGAGAGAGTATTATTTATGATATTGAGTGGATTCAATAGCTTCCATTGATAAAAAAACAACTACTTCAATCGATCAAAAAACTATACTTATATATTCCCTCCGTCCCGCTAGTAATCGCACTGTTACTGTTTGCGCGAGAATTAAGGAAAAAAATAATGATATAAATGTTGTGAGTGTAAAAGTAAAATAGGAGAGAGAATGAGTGAAGGGAATAGTAAATTATAATGGTGTTGTGAGTATTAAAATAATGTAGGAGAGAGAATGAGTGGAGGGAATAGTAAAAATTCTTTGTCATTTTAGAAAGTGTGCGATTTGTAATGGGACGCCCAAAATAGAAAGTGTGCGATTTGTAGCGGGACAGAGGGAGTATAAATTAATTTCCGTGCTATGCACAGATTAACATCTAGTGTTATATTTATTACGAGATAACCAAAGGAATACTAGGAAAAATGATAAACTGTAAAACTATCATGAGGAGGGAAATGGAGTCCTTGACCAGGGAAGGTCTTCACATATCAGAGCACCCTGTGAAGAATCTTTAAGTGAGCATCTCTGGGAGCATGAACAAACTGACTAAGAAGGTGAGCTGCAAAAGATAAATCTGATCTTGTGATAGTTAAGTAAATGAGTTTCCCAACCATTTGTCTATAAGGGCTAGGATCAACAAGTAAAGTGCCTTGATCATGAAAAAGCTTATCATTAGGATCTAAGGGCATAGTAAGTGGTTTAGCATTAAGAAGACCAGCACTCTCAACCAGGTCCAAAGCATACTTTCTTTGATTAAGATGAATTCAATCAGAAGATCTAAAAACTTCCAAGCCCAAGTAATACTTGATGACACCTAAATCTTTGATGCCGTACTGATCATGTAAGTATTTCTTAAGCTCTGTAATGTGATGAATATTATCCCTGTCACCAATATGTCATCAACATAAACCAACACAATGGTAAAAGAGGAAGAAGACTTCAGAGTAAACATAGAATAATCAGAATGAGACTGAGTGTAACCAAGATGCAACAGAGCTTCAGTTAACTTGGCAAACCACTGCCTTGAAGCCTGTTTCAAACCATAAAGAGATTTATGCAATCTTCAAACCATCCCCTTCCCTACATTCTGACTATATCCCTGAGGAATATCCATGTAAACCTCCTCATCTAAAGACCCATGGAGAAAGGCATTGTTGACATCAAGTTGGAAATTGTCCCAACCTTTGATAGCAGCCAAAGCTAAAAGGGATCTAACAGTAACCATTTTTACCACAGGGGCAAAAGTCTCCTGATAATCAATACCCTCATGTTGAGTGTATCCTTTAGCCACTAACCTGGCTTTAAATCTCTCAATACTACCATCAGACAGATATTTGACTTTGAAAACCCACGTGCAACCAACAGGTTTCTTGTCACGAGGAGGAACAATGGACCTTGTATGATTGTTTTCAAGAGCCAAGAGTTCAGCATTCATGGCAGTGATCCATCTGTGATCCTTCACAGCTTGGGTATAGGATTTTGGTTCCACAATTTGTTCTAATGCATTGAGAAAATGACAAGAAGGAGAAGAGAATTGATGATAAGAAACATAATGAGAAGGAGAATACTTGGACACAGAAGAGACCACAAAATCTTTAAGTTTAGAAGGGAAGGTCTTGATCCTAGAGGAAGATCTAAGAAGAACATGAGGAGGAAGAGAATGATCAGAAGTAGTGGTACCAGGAACATTATCAGGGAGTGAAACATTATCAGAAGGAGAAATAGAAGGAGGAATTTCTTGAACACTAGAAGGTGTATGGGTATTATGAGACTGAAATGGGGGTTCATTGTCATCAACTGACTAGGGCAGATGATCAGATGGAAATGTAGGAGATGAAGAAGCGGGCATGGTAACAGAAGAGGAAGAAGAAAAAGGGAATATATGTTCATGAAAAACAACATACCTGGATACGAAAATTTGCTTGGATTCAAGATTATAAAGAGTATATCCCTTTTGGCCAAAGGGATAGCCAAGAAATAATGACTTAGTGGCTCTTGGTGCAAACTTATCACCAGAATGAATAGAAGCATAACACAAACAGCCAAATGTCTTTAAATGGGAGTAATCAGGAGGTGTGTTATATAAGAACTCATGGGGAGTTTTGAAATTTGTAGCACTTGTAGGTAATCTATTGATCAGATATGAAGCAGCAAGGAGGGAAAAACCCCAAAAATGAATGGAAAGGTGTGCTTGAAATCTTAGAGCTCTAGAAACATTTAGAAGGTGTTGGTGTTTTCTTTCCACAACACCATTTTGTTGTGGAGTATTTACACAGGAACTGAAATGCAGAACACCAAGATTAGGAAGAAATGGCTTTACTTCCTGGTTATAAAATTCAGTGCCATGATCAGTTCGCACAGATTTGATTTTGAGATCAAATTGAGTATGAATGAGGCTGAAAAACGATTTGAGAATGGAGAAGACATGTTGTTTGGAAGGCATTAAGTATGTCCAAACACTTCTACTATAGTCATCCACAATGGTTAGAAAGAATCTACATCCACTCATGGTAGAAATCCAATATGGACCCCATAAATCAATGTGAATGAGAGCAAAAGGTGAAGTGGTCTTGATGGAACTGAGTGGAAAAGGGAGTTTGTGTTGTTTGGATAAAGGACAGACAGGACATGATAGTATATCATGTTTACAATGAGGACTAGTGTTTTGAAACAGACCAGGAATTTTGGAAATTGTTTCCAAAGAACAGTGACCCAATCTTTGATGCCATAGATGGGGAATTGATGAAACTATGGACACACTTTGATTATGAACCACATCATGTTTAGAAGTAGAAGGAATGACAGAATGATTGGCTTGAAGTAAATATAGACCATTACACAACACCCCATATGCATCAATTTTCAAGGATTGTAAATTCTGAAAAAGACATTTTGAACTTGTAAAAAGAACTTGATAGGAAGAACAGGAGACCAATTTGGGAATGGAAGTGAGATTAAAAGAGAATTGAGGAACATAAAAGACATTGTGTAATGAAAGAGATTCATTGATATATACAGAACCTGTCTTTTGAACAAAGGACAAAGTTACCATCAAGCGATAGAAATATGGATGGGGTTTTGAAGATCAATGATGGAATGCATTAGGGAAATGGAATTACTAATATGATATGTGGCTCCAGAATCCACCACCCAAGTATGATTAAGATGCACAGATGCAACAACAGGTTGAATGTAAGAAGAAGATATGATTATACCTGCTGAATGTGTTATGTTGCCAAATAAATGATCCTCTGGAGAGTCTCTTGCTTTCATAAGTGTCATCAATTGATTAACTTGACTCTGGAGCTGCTCAAACTCAGTCATACCAACAGATGATGTACCAGCAGTAGACTTGTCACCTTCAACTTGCATTGTTTGCATTACTTTAGGATTATTACCAACAGATCCACCAGGTCTTCCAGACTCTTGTCCTCCTCTCTGAAATCTGCCTCTGTTTAGATGATATGCTAGATGTCCAATTGGGAAACCATTGAGCTTATAGCACTCAGACTTTTCATGGCCTTCCTTATTGCAATAGTTACATACCACACCCTTCTTATAAGGAGCCTTAGAATAACCAGATCGAGGCTTGTGGCCAGAATTATAAGAGCTTGTGTAATGATTAGAAGCAGCTGCTGCAGCAAAGCTGTCAACAGATGATTGAACAGGTGCTGCTAAGGTGATATGATCTGAACCAGGTATGTAACCAATTCTCAAGGATTCATCCTGTCTAACCATGTTATAGGCTTCATCAATGGTAGGAAGAGGTCTCATTCTCAGAATGTTGCCCCTAACATTAACAAAACTCTCATGCAGTCCCGTCAAAAACTGCATGAGTCTCTTCCTTTGTTGATGTATCCCAAGATAAAGCTGCAGCAAACCTGGGAGGCTGAAGAGATTCCGATTGATTTTGTTTCCTAATTTTTGAAGTGTTTTAATTAGAATTTATTTCTTTTCCTTTTCCAAGTAAGTTTAGGATTTATTTCTTTTCCTTTTCCAAGTAAGTTTAGGATTTATTTAGAGTATAAATACTCCTTTCATTGTTTGCTTTAGGAGACTTTTGAATTATTGAATTAAATTGAATTGCTTTGCAATTGAAGGTTTTTACCTTGAAGCTTTTTAGCTTGTTCCTTGAATTTCTTAGGAGATTCTTGACTGAGTCTTAATTGACTTAATAGGTCTTAATTGATCTGCAGAAGATTATCATCATCTTGGTGATTCTCTTGTTCAAACCCTAGTTCATTGATTTGAATTAGGTCAAATAGTTGTTCAATCAATTATTTGCCTATCCGTTTTATTATTCCGCTGCAACCCCTTTACATCACTTGGTATCAGAGCGAAGGACGATCCAAGGAAGATCCGAAGAAGATGGCGAACAACAATGAAAGTCAAACCCCATATATGGGTATACTCAATAGTTTTCTGACGTTTGCTCAACAACAGAAACTTTATTATCTAGATTTGATGAACATGGAACGATTTAAAGCAGATATATATGAGCAAAGTTTTTCGGAGTTTTCAGAATTTGGAAATCATATTCAAGCAGATGCAGAACGAAGGAGGTGTCAACGACATAGAGAGGATTCCAAATATTATTCCAGCAAAGTCGATTTCTTTACTGCAGATATCCAAAGATTGACAACGAAAATATCGGCTGAATTAAAGCGCCTGGAGGAAGAAAATCGCATTGTCATTGAAGAAATTCCCGTCCAAGAGGAAGTTCCTGTTGAAGAGGAGATTATTGTTGACGATCTATGTGCAAAGGACGAGGTCACTCAGGTTTGTGATAATAATATTCCTTCCCTTATTATAAACCCTGTTCATGCCCCTATTGAGTCCAAGGTGAATGATGAAATCCGAAGTAATTGGTTTGTTGCAAAATCGAATTTTGTATTGGGCGATATTTTTGTCGGTGACTTTATTATGATTACTCATGTGGACGATGGGGAGGTTGATCGGCCAAGAGATAATGGGATTGATACGGATGATAGTATTATGTTTCCGGAGGAAATTTTCATGCATTTATTTATGCTTCGTCGTCATATGTATTCAAAATACTTGTTTAAATGGGATGGACACGTTTTCTTCTTTCTTCCAAGGACGAGAAAAGATTTGCTTTATTCGAAATATCTCTTTATTTGGGATGGAAGATGTCAGATGTTGATCAAGGGGAGGTCGGGGCGGAAGGTCAACAATGGAGGGTCAAACACTACAAAATCATGTTCTTTTTCTAAATGCCAGAATTCGGAGACGAATTCTTTTGAAGTGTGGGTGTATGATGTATCCCAAGATAAAGGCGCAACAAACACAGGGAGGTCAAGAGATTCCGATTGATTTTGTTTCCTAATTTTTGAAGTGTTTTAATTAGAATTTATTTCTTTTCCTTTTCCAAGTAAGTTTAGGATTTATTTCTTTTCCTTTTCCAAGTAAGTTTAGGATTTATTTAGAGTATAAATACTCCTTTCATTGTTTGCTTTAGGAGACTTTTGAATTATTGAATTAAATTGAATTGCTTTGCAATTGAAGGTTTTTACCTTGAAGCTTTTTAGCTTGTTCCTTGAACTTCTTAGGAGATTCTTGACTGAGTCTTAATTGA
The DNA here is from genome assembly GCA_022495995.1 of Adenophora triphylla var. japonica. Taxonomy (NCBI): domain Eukaryota; kingdom Viridiplantae; phylum Streptophyta; class Magnoliopsida; order Asterales; family Campanulaceae; genus Adenophora; species Adenophora triphylla. The sequence continues at coordinate 85,922 of JAFEMH010003929.1, forward strand.
CTTAATAGGTCTTAATTGATCTGCAGAAGATTATCATCATCTTGGTGATTCTCTTGTTCAAACCCTAGTTCATTGATTTGAATTAGGTCAAATAGTTGTTCAATCAATTATTTGCCTATCCGTTTTATTATTCCGCTGTGATGAGTGAGTTTTACACTCATCCATTGACTACTTTTTGAACTTATTATTTGCTTAATCCTTGAGTTTTGTGTGTTTAACGGATGTTTGTAGTGTTTTTAGTTTCAGTGGTTGAAGTGTGGAAATTGGGAACAATATGCGAATAAATCAAGTGGAACAATGAGATGTGGAAATTGTGGGACGGACTGAGTACAAATGGGCATTAACAAATGGAAGAAGGGGCCAATGCAAGCAAGGAGTGGCAGGCCAATGGTGAATATTGAGTTGGGCTAAAGGCAATTTGCAGCTGGGCCAAAGGAAAGAAAATGGCCCAACAAATTGCCTGTGGGCGGTCGCTCGAGGTTGAGGTGGGCGGCCGCTCAGGAGAAAAAATTGTGAAGCTTGATCCTTCTGTCAGTGTGGGCGACCGCGCAGGGATAGCTGGGCGACCGCTCACAAGCATGAAAGGTGAAGACAATTGTTTCTGTTGGACTGGGCGACCGCCCAGGGGAGTTGTGGGCGACCGCCCACGAGGGTTTTCAAGACAGATAACGGCCGGATGGAGCGGTGATGGGAATTAACTAATGGGTATTAATTGTGGGCGATCATGGGTTTTAATTAAGTCTTTTAATTTCAGGTGGGGTTTTTTTAGAAGAAGACAATTATTATTTAGTTAATTAGTTTGTTTTTATTGTTTCTCTAGAGAAATTATATACGTAGTTTTGTCATTTTTCTTTAGATAGCTAGAGCTAGAGTTAGTTTTTAGAATATTTTCTTAGACATTTCTTGGTGTTCTTGCTTTCTAATGGCTAGCTAAACCTTTTAGTTCTTGGAATTGGAGGTAACATTTTATGTCTTAAGTTTTATTGTTCATCTTCATCTTAGTATTACTTGGGATAATCAAGTTGTTTTTAATGAAATTTTAGAACTTTTGTCTTGATCAAATAATTGTTCTTGAATTGTTTAGAATTTCAATTGTGAACCGCCAAATTTACAATTGAAATTAGTCTTGGCTTGATTTTCACAATTTGTTGAATCCTCGCCAAAAGATTCATAAGAATTGTGGTTTATTTTATGTTCTTAAGTTCTACAATGGGTTTCTAGCTAATCTATGAACGGGCCAAGGGAGTAGATTAGTTAGAAACACTTGATTGCAAATCACCCGCCAAAGTGTCCCAATCATATTTTCGTAAGAACAAAACCCCAAGTGTACTTTGATTGATGAATTGTGAACCTTGAGCATAACTTGTGAAGCCAATTCCGGGAATTAGTCTCCTTAATATTGAAATCTTCTACAATCAAATTTACTTAATTTTTGCAAACAAATTAGTTCAAAACCAAACCAAACAACTTCTTCACGTTACAACTTTTTGTTCTAGCGGTAATTTTATACACTTTAAATTTTGTGTCTCTGAGGTTCGACCCGACTTACCCTATTTACAAATCAATTGTAGATAGTTGAGTTGGAATTTTTCTTTTGACGTTTCGACACTCGTCAAAATTTGGCGCCGTTGCCGGGGACTTGAAATTTAAAGTTGTTTTAATTATTTGCTATTGTGAATAATATTTTGTGTATATATATATTTTTTTTTTAGTGTTTTAACTTGGTGTCGCAGATTTGAATGTTTGGTCGTAGGTCACTACAACCCGATTTGTTACCAATTGACCACAACATTCATCGCGTCAACAAGAGGAAGCACCCGGAACCAAGTGATTCGGAAAGTGATTCGGTTTACTCTCAACAGTCCGAGATTTCCGATTCTGAAGAAGAAGTGAAAATGGCGGAACCACAAATGATGGGTGATTTTGCACGCCCGGTTATTGAACCGTCGCCATCATGCATTGTGCTCCCACAAGCAGCAAGGAGTTACGAGTTGAAGAACCTCCATTTCAACATGCTCCCTTCATTTCATGGGATGGCGTCGGAAGACCCAATTACATTCATGAGAGAGTTCTATAGCACCGTGCAAGGCTTTCCATTAGGGCAACTAACCGAAGAGCAGTTGAGAATGAGGTGCTTTGCTTATACGTTGAAGGATGCAGCCAAGACATGGTTTATGGCACTTGCTCCGGCCTCTCTTAACACTTGGACGGAAGTCTACAACAAGTTCATGGCAAAGTTTTATTCTCATCAAAAGACGTCCGACTTGAGGTCCAAGATAATGTCTTTCAATCAAGAGCCGGGTGAAGCTTTTCATGAAGCTTGGGATCGATTCAAGATGTTGCTAGTCCAATGTCCTCATCATGGGTTTCCTTTAGCCCTCTTAAATCAGGCCTTCTATGATGGGTTGACTCAACAAGGTCAAGCCCAAGTGGATAATGCGGCGGGGTGCTATGGGTGAGAAAACTGCGGATGAAACAAGAGCCTTATATGAGAGACTTGGCATGAATTCGCAGCAGAAGAGTGTTAGAGGAGGAAGAAAAGGTGTCTATGAAGTTGAGTCCAATGATATTCTAGCGCAACAAGTTTCGGCATTGACTACTCAAATGAAGAATTTCATGGGAATGATGACGGCTCAAAGTCAAGGTCAAAACCAAGGGCGAAATCAAGGAGAGGGAAGTTCGGGCACGAGTTGTGTAATTTGTAATGTGAACTCCCATGATATTATGGGATGCCCATTGAGAGACCAATTCCCGGAATTTCTTGAGCAAGCAAATGCAATGAACACTTTTCAACCAAGAGTGAGGAATGATCCGTTTTCCAACTCTTACAATCCGGGTTGGCGGAATCATCCCAATTTCTCTTGGGGAGGAAATCAAGGGCAGGGTCAATTTCAAAGCAACAATACCAACCGCAAATGCAATGGGCCAAGAAGAACAAGGGCTCCAAGGCCAAGTGTGGAGAAACGTTGCGTAAATTCATTCAAGCCGCTCAACAGAATCAAGTGATCATGGAACAACGAATGGGGAACCAAGAAGCTTCCCTGAAGAAGCTCGAAAATCAGATGGGTCAAATTGCCGAGGCACTTCAAAAGCACAATCCGGGTACACTACCGAGTCAACCGGAACAAGCAAAGGCCGTCACCCTGAGGAGTGGTAAGACTCTTCAGGAGGTACACTCTTCTCCTTCTCCTATAGATAATAACAAAATGCATGAGGGTGAAGTGGTGGTTGAGGAACGAGTTGGAGAGACTCCCGAGGAGAAACTTCCAACTCCACCTCTCAAGCCTTATGTGCCTCCTGTCCCTTTTCCCGGTAGATTGGTCAAGAGTAAGGTCGAAACACAATTTAAAGAGTTGTACGACATGCTTTCTAAGGTGAATGTAAATTTGCCTTTGCTCAATGTAATCAAAAATATTCCTTCTTATGCTAAATTTTTCAAGGAATTGAGCACCAATAAAAGAAAGTATGCCCCGAACGAAAAAATTGTGGTTTCGGACCAAGTTAGTGCTGTTTTTGAAAAGAATTTGCCTCCTAAGCTTAAAGACCCCGGTAGTTTTAATGTGATGATTTCTTTGGGGGACTCTAAGAAAGTGAGGGCAATGTTAGATTTAGGAGCTAGCATTAACTTGTTGCCTTATTCTTTGTTTGTGGAGCTTGGGTTGGGTGAACTAAAACCTACTACTATGACCTTGCAACTTGCGGACCGTTCGGTCAAGTATCCAAAGGGAATAGTAGAAGATGTTTTAGTTCAAGTTGATAAATTAATAATCCCGGTTGATTTTGTGGTTCTTGATATGGAAAGAGATTCTAAAGATGTGAATGAGGTCCCTATTTTGTTGGGGAGACCTTTTATGGCTACCGCGGATGCGGTGATTAATGTGAAAGATGGAAGTTTGTCTTTGACTGTCATGGATGAAATTGTTAATTTCTCTATCTTTGATTCCATGAAAAAGCCATATGAGGTTAATGAGTGTTTATTTTGTGATGTTGCTGAAAATTCTGTGTTATTTGAGCATGATGTTGAGGGCTCTCTTGTGGATGAGTTAGTTATGGAAGGTGTTTTTGATCAAAACGAGGCGAGGGCCATTCTTGTGGAGATGGATGTTATGGAGGAAATTACTGAAAAGGTTCCTTTAGAATCTTTAGGTAATTTTAATCCTAAGCATTTGCCATCTATTGTCTCTCCTCCCGAATTGGATCTTAAACAACTTCCATCTAGCTTAAAGTATGCTTTTCTTGGTGCAAATGATTCTTTGCACATTATTATTGCTTCGGACTTAACAGAATTGCAGGAAAGAAGGTTGTTAGATGTGTTGAAGCGACACAAGTCCGCACTTGGTTGGAGCATTACGGACATAAAAGGAATAAGCCCAACCATGTGTATGCACAAAATCCATATGGAGGATGATGCCAAGCCAGTCCGGCAGAATCAAAGGAGGATGAATCCGCACATGCTTGAAGCGGTAAGAAAGGAAGTTTTGAAACTGTTGGATGCGGGTATTATCTATCCTATTTCCGATAGTAAGTGGGTAAGTCCTGTTCATGTGGTTGCTAAAAAATCCGGAATTACTGTTGTTAAGAATGAGGATAATGAGCTGTTGCCTACTAGAATGGTCACTGGTCAACGCATGGTTATCGATTACCGAAAACTTAATGCGGCGACTAGAAAGGATCACTTTCCTTTGCCTTTTATTGACCAAATTCTAGAGAGGCTAGCTGGTCAAGAGTATTATTGTTTCTTAGATGGTTTTTCAGGCTATAATCAGATTCCCATTGCTCCGGAAGATCAGGAAAAGACCACATTTACATGCCCGTTTGGAACATTTGCATATCGGAGGATGCCCTTCGGTTTATGCAATGCTCCTGCTACATTCCAAAGGTGCATGATGTCGATCTTTTCCGAGATGATTGGTAGGTTTGTTGAAGTATTTATGGATGATTTTTCGTTATATGGTAATTCGTTTGATGCATGCTTAGATAATTTGACTTTGGTTCTTAAAAGATGTTGTGATACCAATTTAACTTTAAGTTGGGAAAAAAGTCATTTTATGGTTAAGCATGGAATTGTGTTGGGTCATTTGGTGTCAAGAAAAGGGATTGAAGTTGACAAGGCAAAAATTGAGATAATATCTAAATTGCCTCCGCCAACAAATGTTAAGGGAATTCGTAGCTTTCTTGGTCATGCGGGTTTTTATCGGCGTTTTATAAAAGATTTTTCTAAAATTTGTAAGCCGTTAACAAACTTGCTTGCTAAAGAGACGGAATTTGTCTTTGACCAAGAATGTCTCAATTCTTTTAATTTGTTGAAGGAGAAATTGACTTCAGCCCCTATTCTTGTGGGTCCGGATTGGACTCAACCTTTTGAGATAATGTGTGATGCATCCGATTTTGCGGTGGGTGCAGTGTTGGGTCAGAAAATCGATAAAAAGTCACATGTGATCCAATATGCAAGTAGAATGTTGAATGATGCTCAATTGAACTATACTACAACCGAGAAGGAATTCTTGGCGGTGGTATTTGCTTTGGAAAAATTCCGTTCTTACTTGCTTGGATCTAAAGTGATTATTTATTCGGACCATGCTTTGCATTACGTTATTTGTCATCCAAACAAGATGCAAAACCCCGATTGTTAAGATGGATGTTACTTTTACAAGAATTTGATATTTCCATCAAAGACAAAAAGGGTTGTGAGAATGTTGTGGCGGATCACTTGTCTAGACTTGAAAAGGGGTGTGTGAGTGAAATTCCTTTGAATGAAAATTTCCCCGATGAGCAGTTATTTGGTGTTAAGGATTGTGAACCTTGGTATGCCGACATTGTAAATTTTTTGGCTACGGGGTTCTAAATCCAGATTTTTCAAGTCAAGAGAGGAAAAGATTTTTGTCAATGGTTAAGCAATATTATTGGGATGACCCATATTTGTTTAAACATGGTCCCGATATGGTTATTCGTAGATGCATTCATGAAAATGAGCAACAAAATGTTCTTTCTTTTTGTCATGAATTGCATCGTGGAGGTCATTTTAGTGGAAAGAAAACCGCTCAAAAGGTGTTACAATCGGGTTTCTTTTGGCCAAGTCTTTTAAAGATGCATACATTTTTAGTAAAAGTTGTGACGGGTGCCAAAGAACCGGTAACATTGGTAAGCGGGATGAAATGCCTCTCACGAATAACTTGGTTGTGGATTTGTTTGACGTATGGGGCATTGATTTTATGGGTCCTTTTGTTGTTTCGTGTGGGTTTGAGTACATTTTAGTGTCGGTGGATTATGTGTCAAAGTGGGTGGAAGCAATTCCTACCCGTACTAACGATGCTAATGTTGTTGTCAAGTTTGTCAAAGATGTGATTTTTAGTAGGTTTGGCGTTCCAAGGGCGATGATAAGTGATGGTGGTTCTCACTTTTGCAACAAAATTTTTGGAGCACTAATGAAGAAGTATGGGGTGAAGCACAAGGTTGCAACCGCGTACCATCCCCAAACTTCCGGGCAAGTGGAAGTGAGTAACAAGCAAATAAAGGCCATTCTTGAAAAGAAAGGCAGTGAAAGCCAAACAGAAGGATTGGGCCTTGAGGTTAAATGATGCATTGTGGGCGTACCGTACCGCCTACAAAACGCCAATTGGAATGAGTCCTTACCGGCTAGTCTTTGGGAAAGCTTGTCATTTGCCGGTGGAGATTGAGCACAAGGCTTTTTGGGCTATCAAGGAGTTGAATATGGATTTGAAGCTAGCCGGTGAGCAAAGGTTGCTTCATTTGAATGAGCTCGAGGAACACCGGTTGGGGGCCTATGAGAACTCTCGATTGTACAAGGAGAGAACGAAGATGTATCATGATAGAAAGATTGTGCATAAGGAACTTATTCCGGGAAGCAAGGTATTGTTGTTCAATTCAAGATTGAAGCTTTTCCCGGGAAAGTTGCGTTCTCGTTGGAGTGGTCCGTTTGAGGTGGTGAATGTATACTCTCATGGAGCCGTGGAGTTGGTGAATCCGGTTACGAAGAATAGGTTCAAGGTCAATGGACAAAGAGTGAAGCCTTATTTGGATGGAGCTTTGGGATTGAAGGATGTGGAACGGATCGAGTTGAAGGATCCGTAGGCGTTGAGAAAGTCATTCCGTCGAGCTAACGACGTTAAACAAGAGCGGGCAGGAGGCAACCCAAGGTGAGTAGTGTATTGTAGTACCCTTAAATTTAATTTTTTCTTTGTTTTCATCACTTTGAGGACAAAGTAATCATTAAGTTTGGGGGTGGAGAGTTTTAGTTTTCATTTCGGTTTTCATTTTATGGGTTGCTTGTCATCTAAAAAAAAAAAAAAAGCTTTGTTTTCTTGTATTTCTGGAACGTGTCGAACTACGGTGACCTGAGCCTATTGTTGTGGGTAGTCCGCCCACATCAATGGGGACGTAGGCAGCGAAAGTGCGGTCAAAATATGGGTCGAATTGTAATGTTTCAATGGATATTATGCTTGTTGTTTGTTTTTGTGGTGTTGTGCAGATTTTGAGACAGCAAAAATCCCACTGGACGTGTGGGCGACCGCCCATGTCTATGAGGGCGACCGCCCATGTTTGATTTACAAAATGGTTGAAGTTACTGTACTGATGGGCGACCGCCTATGGTCAAGTGGGCGACCGCCCAGAGCTGTTGGGAAATTGAAATGAAGTTTCTGTGCTGATGGGCGACCACCCAGGTTGGGGTGTGCGACCGCCCACATTGAAATTGTTAAAGGGCTGGAGTCTCTGGACAGGTGGGCGACCGCCCAGGTTGGGATGTGCGACCGCCCACGTGGCGAATCTGGCATTTCAAAATTTGAATCCCAAACCCAACCGTCCCTTATTTTCCTCTCTCTCTTAAACACACCAATTATTCCCTCTTCCTCTCTCTAAAACCTCCGCCCCTCCCTCTTCATCTCTCTAAAAATCCTCTCTCAAATCACTCAAATCTTCTAAATTTCTTCCAAAATTTCTCTTCCCCCACCATACCCAAATCCCCAAAACCAAGATTGAAGGCCCTACATCACCATTGTTGCAAGGATTTTGAAGAAATTGTATTGAAGAGTTTGCATGGGTGGAAAAGGTTGACAAATATCTGATTTTTGAAGTCCAAAGCCAAGCTTGGGGTGGAAATTGTTGTTCAAAGAAGGAGTCTTCTTCCAAGTTCATCTTCATCTTTTCCGGCGGAATTCCGGCGAGATTCCGGTGACTTTTCCGGCGAATTTTTCAGGGCAAGTAAGGTTTTCAATTCCATTTTCTTAGTGCCTAGTGTGGAATTTGTGGGTGTTTATTTAAAATGTCTAGAAGGAGAAATGCCCCTGTCCCGGAACCAGTGGTTGAGTTTGATGAAACAAGGTTTGTGAGTGCTAAAGCGCGATCATTTTTGAAAAATACTCAACCAAAGGATTTGCTGTGGAAAATGAATTTAATCCCGCGGAACTTGAGTTGGATGGCATTTTTGCAAATTATGGCTGGGGTAACTTGGCGAGACGTCCTTCCAATAAAGGTTCGAAGGTGTTGGTGCGGGAATTTTATGCCAATGCTTTTGAGGAAGGGCAAGTGAGGAAGTGTGGTTGGGTGAGAGGTAATAATGTGTACTATAATGCTGAAGATATCAATACCTATTATGGAATGGCATCGCCTGTTGTGTGTGATTATCACTCTAATGCACAGATCATGGAATCGAATGTGGCGGGTAATCTTCATATGTTGGAGCCGTCTTTTGTTAATATTGATGTAACATTGTTGCGGAATGGGAATGTGAAAAAGGCGCGGGACATGGATTTGAGAATGCGGGCTCTGCACCGCTTTATTTGTGAGCGCATAATGCCCACTTCGCACTACAATGATGTGCATTGGAGGAGAGCATTGTTAATGAATGTGGTGTTGACTGGTCAAAGGTTTAATACGGGACGGGCAATGTCAAGGGAGATAGTGAACACCATTAGGACTATCGGGCGATGCACTTTTAATTTTCCGTTGTTGATATCTGGAATGATAGAGAGGAGGGGGGTGAGTTTTCCGCGGTTGAGGATTGTGAGGGACATCGTGTCAAGTGGTACAGCTGTTAGTAAGAGGTCTCTGGTTGTTAAGGGGCATGCTCACTTACAGCCGGGTGAAGGTTCGTCTAGGGGAGTGAGAGGAAATGAGGTGGATGAAGATATGGAGGAGCATGAGTTTACTCCTACGGAGGCGGCCTACTATGTGGGAGGCCAAGTCGATGCTCTATCCGAGGAAATCGGACAGCTCCGGGGGCATTATGAGACTATGGATCAGCGGTTGGGGAGGATGGAGTCGATGGCTACTGAGGAGTTTTATGCTGCCAGTATGTGGAGGCAGCGTATGGAGGATGCGCAATCGGAGATGTTTCAAGAGTTGATGCACAGGCTTCCTCCGCCTCCACCGCCTCAGCACATCCCATACCAACCGCCACGATACCGTACCCCGGAACAGATGAGTGGATGGGGTACTTGGGAGGCAAAGAAAGTAGCGGCAGCAAGAAGAAATCAAAGAACAACAAAGCAACAAAGCAGGAAGCAGGGTTTGAGCGAAAGTGGCTCGGTGGGTCCTTGGGACGAATTTTGGAGATAGTTGGTGGTTGAAGGTACCCCTTATCCTTTCTTTTATTTTGTGCATTAGGGACAATGCATATTTTAAGTTTGGGGGTGTGGGGTACTTGGTTGTTTGTATATGCTTTATTGTTTTGAAAAAAAAACAAAAAAAAAAAAAAAAAAGAAAAATTTTTGAAAAATGAGAAAAAAATAATTAGCTATGTCCTTTTTGTAGATAATCATTAACATTCTTGGTGTTCCCTTAATTGCATATGATGGATTGTGACCGCTAGGAAGGATAAATTTGGTGTAAATATGTTTATGCAAGTTGGTATATTTTTTGGTTAATTGTGTTATATTACTTAAGAGTTATAATTGAGTCATAAATCTCTTAGTTGTAAGTGTGTGCATTTGTGAAAGTTTGCTCCTTGTTGATAATTTTTGATCCAATTTTTATAAAGTTTAGAGTACACCATCATCTTTTAAGTTAATGAATTTACGTGTCAAATAGCAACACTAGGCAAGTATTGTAAGATGAATACTCATTGGTTGTAAATGGAACCCCCCCTTGTGATCTTGAAAAAAAAAAAAAAAGAAAGAAGAAAAAAATTAAAATAAAATGAGAGCAATGGCAATGCAATGTGTATTCGGTGAAACCTCCGACGTGTAGATTAATCGGTTAGGGATTATTCTAGCTTAACCAGATTTCCAGGTATGCGTGTAGAGCGTTATGGAGGAAGAGCTTTACCGCCGTGATGGTCCGTAGCAAGCTCGATACCGAAATGGCTAACTCTCAAAACCTTTAAATAAATCTCTACTTAGTATTAGGGGCATGGAGTTCGCGGCTCTGGTGTTCCCTACTTGAACGGTAGATGATTTTTAAAAGGTGCTAAAATAATCAAGTTTGGGGGGGGGTGTAGTTGTTTCTTGGGAGTATTCGTGTTTTATGCTTAAAGGTGTTGTTGTTTGATAAATAAAGTCAATAAACTAAGAGATGGTTGGTGTACTTAGCTTTATAAATATGGATCATGGTTGTGAATAAGAGAAAGATGTTAATGCATAAAGAGATTTAGGGTGCAATTATAATGGTTAAGTAATATTTTACAATTAACGGAAAATATATTGATACTTGCATTGTGAAAAATTTTATCCTGCGGTTGATGGTATTATGTAATATATGCAATTGTGGAATGCAAGAATGGAGGGACATAGTTAATTGTTTGTTAGAGTAGTGTGTTTCTAATTTTGTTTGCTTAGTTTGTTTTAGTGTTTGCTCGAGGACTAGCAAATGTCTAAGTTTGGGGGTATTTGATGAGTGAGTTTTACACTCATCCATTGACTACTTTTTGAACTTATTATTTGCTTAATCCTTGAGTTTTGTGTGTTTAACGGATGTTTGTAGTGTTTTTAGTTTCAGTGGTTGAAGTGTGGAAATTGGGAACAATATGCGAATAAATCAAGTGGAACAATGAGATGTGGAAATTGTGGGACGGACTGAGTACAAATGGGCATTAACAAATGGAAGAAGGGGCCAATGCAAGCAAGGAGTGGCAGGCCAATGGTGAATATTGAGTTGGGCTAAAGGCAATTTGCAGCTGGGCCAAAGGAAAGAAAATGGCCCAACAGTCCGTCATTGTGGGCGGTCGCTCAGGTTGAGGTGGGCGGCCGCTCAGGAGAAAAAATTGTGAAGCTTGATCCTTCTGCCAGTGTGGGCGACCGCGCAGGGATAGCTGGGCGACCGCTCACAAGCATGAAAGGTGAAGACAATTGTTTCTGTTGGACTGGGCGACCGCCCAGGGGAGTTGTGGGCGACCGCCCACGAGGGGTTTTCAAGACAGTAACAGCCGGATGGAGCAGTGATGGGAATTAACTAATGGGTATTAATTGTGGCTGATCATGGGTTTTAATTAAGTCTTTTAATTTCAGCTGGGGTTTTTTTAGAAGAAGACAATTATTATTTAGTTAATTAGTTTGTTTTTATTGTTTCTCTAGAGAACTTATATAAGTAGTTTTGTCATTTTTCTTTAGATAGCTAGAGCTAGAGTTAGTTTTCTGCAGAATATTTTCTTAGACATTTCTTGGTGTTCTTGCTTTCTAATGGCTAGCTAAACCTTTTAGTTCTTGGAATTGGAGGTAACATTTTATGTCTTAAGTTTTATTGTTCATCTTCATCTTAGTATTACTTGGGATAATCAAGTTGTTTTTAATGAAATTTTAGAACTTTTGTCTTGATCAAATAATTGTTCTTGAATTGTTTAGAATTTCAATTGTGAACCGCCAAATTTACAATTGAAATTAGTCTTGGCTTGATTTTCACAATTTGTTGAATCCTCGCCAAAAGATTCATAAGAATTGTGGTTTATTTTATGTTCTTAAGTTCTACAATGGGTTTCTAGCTAATCTATGAACGGGCCAAGGGAGTAGATTAGTTAGAAACACTTGATTGCAAATCACCCGCCAAAGTGTCCCAATCATATTTTCGTAAGAACAAAACCCCAAGTGTACTTTGATTGATGAATTGTGAACCTTGAGCATAACTTGTGAAGCCAATTCCGGGAATTAGTCTCCTTAATATTGAAATCTTCTACAATCAAATTTACTTAATTTTTGCAAACAAATTAGTTCAAAACCAAACCAAACAACTTCTTCACGTTACAACTTTTTGTTCTAGCAGTAATTCCTACACTTTAAATTTTGTGTCTCTGAGGTTCGACCCGACTTACCCTATTTACAAATCAATTGTAGATAGTTGAGTTGGAATTTTATTTTTGACGTTTTCGACGTTCGTCACGCTGCAACCCCTTTACATCATTTGTTCTCTTTCCAGTTGTGCATTTACAGCTCCACAAGTGCATATACTACAAGAACAAGCTGAAATTGCTTCTAATGCTGCACTTTCATCCCATAGTCCCTTTAATTTGTGATAATGAGCCTCCACAGTGCTTTGGTTTTGTTCTAATGAGTGCAGATCCTTTTCCAATTGAAATATCATGTGGCCATCAATACTGGCAAACCTCTGATCTAACTCAGACCATACAATACTAGCAGTAGATACAAAACGTAAACTACTACTAATTGTATCACTCACTACATTAAAAATCCATGAAATTACCATATTGTTTGCCCTAGCCCACAGATTATACAGATTAGAAGTCCTATCAGGGACATGATATGATCCATCAACCAAACAAATTTTATTCTTAGCAGACAAAGCAATTGCCATAGATCGTTTCCACGCACTATAATTATCGCTACCAGAATGTTTCGTGGAGACTAAAATCAAACCTTGATGATCGTTGTTATGTAAAAACAGAGGATGCATGTTCGAATCCAGTCCAATTTCCATTGTTGATGTTGAATTCGTTGAAGACGAACTTGAATTTGTCGATGTTTCCGCCATAATTGATGAGTGTGCAGCAAATTGATAGAACACAAATCGATTCAATAATGAACCCTAATTTGAACAGAATTGATGAATCGAGCAATCGAAAAACATATTCAATTATGTACAAGCACTCAATAACACTCAATAACACGTAATATTCACAAGACACATGCACTTGAACTTGTACCATATAAGTAGGCATAAGTCACCACTAAAGAGGTACACATCCAATGCAATGAAATCTTTTTGACATCTGACCAATTCAGGACTCCCCTGTTTGATTTCTTATGAGTTGCTAATGGAAAAAAGAGAAGAACCCTAGCAACACCTCCAGCTTTCCTCATCGTGACGGAATTACAATGTGTGATCTATTAACCACAACTCGAAGTACTGGAATCTTCCGGGGAGCTGACAGGAACTGATTCATCCTCGCAATTTGGAATAGGAGCTGCTTGATTTTCTGCCAATTTGGTGAGAAAGCAAACAACAAAACACAATGAGACGAGCTACATTCAGTTCATGAATTCAGAGAAAACAATACCACAAGGAGAATTCTTCAAAATCCTATTAGTAGAATAAAAAAAAGAATAAAAGGATATGTGAACTGAATTTTCTACGTCTTTGATCAGTAGTTCAACAGTTGATTCACATGGTTTTTATGCTTCCATTATGTGCAAAAAAAGACGGTAGGGTATTAATAAGTATTATGGCCAAAGTATTGCGCATAAATCGGATTTCGAACTCGTGACATAAGGCTGTATAGCAATCGAGACATTGCCATGAAAGCCATGGGGTCAAACCCCGTTAAATTTTGAGATTGTCCATTTACAACCTTCAAAAAAAAAAAAATTAAAAATGACATTTTGCTATACAAAATAATGGATTTACACATTTGACCCCTTAATTATAGTAACCGGCAATCAACCAACTAGGGCAACGTACTTTCGTTTTTTTTTCAAATAAGGTAACGTACTAACTAGTTATTAACTTAGGTATCGTACTTTCAAAATTAATTTCAAATAAGGTATCCCACCAAATTTTTAACTAACGTCGTTAAAAAATTTAACGGGCTTGTCAACCTCGTTTAGGGGTGGGGGGCGGGATGAGTGGGGTGGGGGGGGAGGTGGGTGGGGGGGGGGGTAGGGGCGGGGTGTCACGACCCTAGGTCCGGGCACTAATTTGGCCACGTGTTGAGCACGTGAGGGTAGGGATGCATTTCATCTCCTCCTATTTATTATGTGAGTGGAATGACTATGTGTTCATTCCGGGAGTTGAATTGGAAATTTGATTAGGCTTTGTGTTATTTTTAAAGTTTATAACTTACTTGATTTTAGGCATTGAAATAGCAATGTGGATTATATAATGTCTAAAAGAGATAAAAGGGAAAAATTGTGTAGTATAATGTTAATACTTGAAAGTATTATGGAAAGTGTTATGGGAAGTTTAAGGAGCTTACGTGTAATTGTAAGTCTAAGGTGGTTGTTTGTTGAAGTTGCATCTTGGACGAGCTTGTATGTAATATTGTGTATATAAATATCCTCCTAAGTTTATCCAAGGAAGAAAATCATTTTCCTCAGCTTCCTCTTCTTCTCCTACGTTCTACAAAGTTCCAAACCCTAGGTAAGCTTCATAAATTCCTAGAAATTCAGTCGTGAGGTGGTTGTTGATTCCGTCTTCAAATTAATGCCAAGGGAGGTGTGTAGAGCAAGAAGAGCCGATCCTATCTTCTTTTTATTGTGCTTTAAATTGGTAAGTTGTTATGTTTCTTTGTTATAATTGTTCATACCATGATTAAAGTTGTTAATTTGTTGTTATTACCAAGTTGTTCACTGATGGAAACTTCGGTGAAGGTTGAAACTGGAAACCAACTAGGTTGGTGTTGATTTTCTTGGCAAAAGGTGGTATCATGGGTTACTAATTGTTGTATCCATGTTGTGTATATGTTATAGAGCATGGAGAGAGTATGAATATGCTTTAAACCTGAGGTATAGTGAGGTTTGAAGGCAGTTTAGAAACCCTTGCAGTTGCTGAAGTAAGTTCTGCGAAATTGTTGTTGTTGCTGCTAGTGTACTGTTGTTGTTTGCTGCAAAAACCGTGGCCTAGGGTGGTGTTATGGATTGATAATCATTGTATCCATGTTATATATGTGTTAGTGGGTAATAAGCAGGCCCGGCTATTAAGCGGCAAAATCGGTTCTACGGCACAGGGCCCCCAAATATGAGAGGCCCCCATTTTAGATTGAACCTTTAGTATATATCTTCCAAAAAAAAAAAAAAAAAAAAAATAGCAACGCAAACTGAGGAGTTGACGGCGAAATCAAGCGACAATCACTCGACTCCTCGCTTCCTCCGCCAATTGACTAATTTCCAACGGTAAAAAGAAAAATTCTTTTATAAATTCAATTGAAAGAGAAAAAGGGAAGAAATACCTAAAAAAAAATTCCATCGCCGCTTGATTTGCAATGCAACCAACGTGTAATAGCGGGCTTGCCGTCGCTGCTTTGATTAGCAACGCAATTGACTGAGGAGACTCTACTTCATCTTCGATTCTTCATCCAACCCAGGTAAAGGTATTTTCGATTTTGGGGCTCGCCTCTTCTTGGTGATTTGGGATTTGATTTGGGTTGTAGTCTTTGTAGAGAGAGAAAGAGAAAATGAGAAAGAAAGAAAAGAGTAAAAGAGAGAGAAACAGAGAAGTGAGTAGTTAGATTAAAGAAAGAGTGGGTGTTGGTGTAAGTGTTATAAAATTTCGGTGATATTTTTAATAATGCCTCCAAAAATTAGAAAATATCTTCCTGGTCATGAAAAGCGTAAGAAACAGAAAAGAATTCAAAAATTGAATGAATCTCAAAAAGGAGCGCTTAATAGGTTTATCATAAAACACTACAAGAAAAACTGCTTTTGGAGATGGCCAATTTCAATCGCATATACTTAATAATCCATCGCATATACATACTGCGATGGGTTTGACCATCAAAACCGCCATCGCATAAAGCCTAATCGCATAAGGTTTATGCGATGGTTTTGGCAATCGCATAAAATTTGCGATGGTTTTTTTAATCGTATATAACATTCATTAATTAATTTTGTTATTTATTTATTAAAGATTTGGCCATCGCATAATCCCAAATTTGAGATGGGTTGGCCATCTCATATGTAAATTATATTATATTAATATATATGAATATGCGATGGCAGTAGCAGTTGAATATCTGTTAAATATATTAATAGTTTCAAAATTAAAAGATGGCGATGGCCATCGCATAAACAACCCCCCCCCAAATAAAAAATTTCTATTTATTTATTTTTGTCATTAAACCCCTTAATTATCTTTGATCAGTGACTCACCTGTTTGAAATATACTAATAAATCAAAACAAAAATTGCATTGACATAAATTCTTAATATTAACTTGATAACATATCTCTAATACTTGTCCAAAATAAGGCTATAGCTAAGTCAGCCAAACATGTTTATGCATCTCCAAAAACATACATGATTACCAAACATGATTACCAAACATATCTTCTAGCAAAATGACAAGACAGTCTAAAACCATATATATTTAACTATGGCATATCATCATCATTCTCACCATAGTCATCAAAAGGAGATGTCACCATTGGAACATTTGATCCACCATCTGAACTAGGTGTAGAGGAACTAGCATTGCTGAACAAAGGAAGAGAAGGACATGGACCCATTCCGCATCTCTCTGCCATTTCAGCCCAAAGAGGAGCCATGCTTTTGACATATGCCTTTAGTTCATTCTTTTCTTTTGATTCTTGATCCAGTTTCTTCGTGTTTACACGTAGAGCTTCTTTCAAATTCCTTATTTCCTCGATCGAGTTTTGTGAAGAAATGTATGCCGCATAATCGACTGATGAAGCACAACCGGAACGTTTTTTCCATTTCTCGCCTGGT
This sequence comes from Adenophora triphylla var. japonica, assembly GCA_022495995.1. Classification (NCBI taxonomy): domain Eukaryota; kingdom Viridiplantae; phylum Streptophyta; class Magnoliopsida; order Asterales; family Campanulaceae; genus Adenophora; species Adenophora triphylla. The sequence goes on from JAFEMH010003929.1 coordinate 102,765, forward strand.
CGTCCAAACAATCTTCCTTTCCTTACACCACCGGCCACCACTTGCCATGCCTTACAACCAGGGTCAGAAATTGCATCACATCCAGGATTCAAAATTGCATTGACGGGAACTGCAAATCAAGATAAATTCATAAACACCATTCTAATACAGATTAATGCCATCTAAAAATGACAACACTGGATAAAAACATTTCAACGAATTGATTAAAACTAGCAAAATGATTCTCATAATAGCATATAAAAGTTTTTGAAGAATAACTCAAACTGCGATAAAAAAAAAACTCAAAAAATGCATTCAAATTGCAAGAAAATGCATTACTCAAAGTCAATACTCAAAATGATTCTCATAATAGCATATAAAAGTTTTTGAAGAAGAGAAATAATTACCTTTCTTAGAGCTCTCGTTGTGATAAAGGGGAAGAAACTGAGAGATGGCGAAGTGCTAAGATTACAAAGTCCAAATCTGTAACATGAGTGAATATGTTAAAGAATATTGTAATTAAAATAAGAATATTGCATACGAAAGATTAGAGGTTCCATCCACACAAAACTCAACAACACAATCACAGATTCAAAGACTCAATTAAGGCACTGCACTGCAACCCTTAAAGACTCTGTATATTGTGTGTTGTCCAATTACTGTAATTAACATTGTCTGTTCAAAATGAGGCTTTTGGTAAGTTAGTTGGTTGAATGGCTTTACTCCCATCTGCCAATTTAAGGCTGTCAAAACCCAACTGCTTTACTCCCTCCCCCGAAGAAAGCTCTCAGTTTTTCAAAGCTTTTTCTTTGGAATAAATTTATTAAAATGGTACTCACGATTAACTAGTCAAACTTTATAATATAATATGATTTAATTGTTTTACATTGCATACACTATCATAAAATTGTACTCAGGACTTTTTTTATTTAAAAAAGAAAATACTTAATTTGGACAGATTAATTAAGAGGAAAAAAGGGAGTATTATTTTAGAGACAACTACCTAGAATTGTTAAGATAAATGTATTAAAACGTAATGCCTCTATCTCATAATAAATCCCTTAAAAACACAACATTAACAATATCTTTTATTTTGCTTCAAGAATACTACTCGTATTTCATTTGTTACAGACCTCCATCTCTTTTCAAATTTATATGATAGCTTACTTTTTAGCATAATTTAATCCAACTATCATTCACCAAAACAACCAACATAATTTGCACAGTTAACTTTAAACAAAACTGCTACAAGAGTATTTATATTTATATATATCTACACTCCATTATCCCTATTGTAATATCTATCCTATCCTTCCTCCATAGTAAAATCTTCTTCTGTCCACCCGTGGTATTTCTCTATTTGGGTTTACTATTTTCTGTTTGTTTGATCCGGTATAACATAAACATATGCCAGAACTACTTTTATTGAATAAGAGCTTCTAAATTGTAGTTATCAGAACAACAACTTGTCTATATTGAATAAGAGCTTCTATTTGGGTTTACTATTTTCTGTTTGTTTGATCCGGTATTTATGGTGTAGTCAAACTTGTCTATATTGGTAGTACATGATTTATGATGGATTTTATGAGCAGTAAGTGATTTTTTTTTTGCAGTACCTTACAAGGTATTCTGGTGTTGTAGAGATTCAAGTAAGTGGTAACTATTCAGCTGGTTCTCTTACGAGATGCAGATACTTTGACAATCCAATTCGCAGATTCCAATCCCAACCGGCCAAACTTGACCGTAAAATGATAAATGGCCACATATCGTCAAATTCATTCCGTGAGATATGACCAAATTCACCCCTTGGGAGCATGAGAAACAAAATCATTGATGTAACAGTGTCAATTCTGTTCGAAAACAATATGCCTCTAGTGCTGTTGTAATCGTAATATTCTTATGTAAAATTTTGTAAAACCCTTACAGTTTCTTCAATAACCCAACTTCACCAAATTAGACTCTAACGCAATAAAATTAAACAAAATCCATATAAGAAAAAAGCAGATCGAAGATAGGGATTGAGAATTTGAAACGATATTCATAAAGGGGGTAGATTTAGGGTTTTACAAAAATACAAAATTGAAAACGCAGATAGAGTAGAGATAGAGGAATAGAGAGAGAAATGTGACCTGTTTGTCGGAGGAAAACCAAATCGACGACTAAGGAACCATGGATGGAGATGACGAAGCTAAGGTTTTTGTTTTAGAGAGAAGGTAGGCGCCAGGCGGAAAAGAAATTTTGAGGAGAGAGAGAGTAAAGATCGTGTTTTATGATTTATCCTTCATTCCCTTGCTTTGCGATGGCATTTTACCTTTTTTTAATAATTAAAATATATATTTTACTTATTTTATAGGTATAAATATTACTAATAACTTTATGCGATTGCAAAGTCCATTACTTTTTTACTAAAGCAGTCGCATACTGAATTATTACTCCCCGCGAAATTTTTTTGCTTTGCCGCGTCAAATTTCTTTGCGATGGACGAAGCCTTCGCATAAAGTAGACCTATTGAGATGGCTCAAATTTCCATCACACAAAGCAATCGCGAAAACCCATTTTTCTTGTAGTGAAAGAACCACATATTTCGCTTGAAAATCAAAATGTTGATAATGTGGTTATTGATGCGAATATGCCTAATGAAGATAATGTGACCATGGAACATGATATTAGTGATAATGTGCCTATTGAGAATGATAATTTAGGTGATGTGCCCATTGAGAATGATAATAATGATGATGCGCCTATTGAGAACAATATAGATGTTGAAGTTATTGATGATATTCTTGTTGAAAATGATAATGTGGAACAAACAATTCCATCCCAAATTTGCCATTTTCATGATATATATGATCCAAGAATTTGGGACGGTCTTGATTCTAAAATGATTGATATATTGGTGAAAAATGGTCCTAAGAGGGATTATTCTATTGTGAAAGGCCCTAAAGATAAATTTTTTAGGAGATTTACTAGTAAATTGTATACTAGAGTTTTATCAAATGGAGAGAAGTGTGATAGAGATTGGCTTGTTTACTCAAAAGAGCTTGATAGGATATTTTGCTTTTGTTGTAAAATTTTTAACAAAGGATTTGGTAGAAGTCAATTAACAAATGAAGGTTTTTCAGATTGGGGACATGTTGCATTAAGACTTAAAGAACATGAGACAAGCATGAATCATGTACACAATATGGCCACTTGGTATGATTTGCGTCTAAGATTTCAAAAGAATCAAACTATTGATAAGGCGGCACAAAGATTAATTGAGAAAGAAAAAGATCATTGGAAGAACGTGTTGCAAAGAATTTTGTCAATCGTTAAATTTCTTGCTAAGCATAATTTATCATTCCGTGGTTCTAAAGAAAAATTGTATGAAAAAGGTAATGGTAATTTTTTGGGTTTAGTTGAAATGTTGGCAGAATTTGACCCAATTGTCCAAGATCACGTTAGACGTATCACTAATAATGATGTTCATATTCATTATCTAGGCCACAATATTCAAAATGAGTTAATTATTTTGCTTGGTTCTACAATTAAAACTGAAATTATTAGAAGAATTAAACAAGCAAAATATTTTTCAGTGATACTTGATTGTACTCCCGATGTTAGTCACAAAGAGCAAATGTCTTTGATATTAAGATATGTGAATGTCTCATCAAATCATGTTAGTATTGAAGAATCTTTTTTAGGATTTTTGAATGTGAATGATACAACTGGTCAAGGACTTTTTGATGTTTTACAAAATGAATTAAAAATGCTTGATCTTGATATACTTGATGTGAGAGGACAAGGTTATGATAATGGCTCAAATATGAAAGGAAAACATCAAGGAGTACAAAAAAAATTACTAGAGGAAAATTCTAGAGCTTTTTATACTCCTTGTGGTTGTCATAGTCTAAACTTGACATTATGTGATATGGCTAATACATGTGGTAAAGCTACAGACTTTTTTGGAATTATACAACGCATATACACAATTTTTTCTTGTTCTACGAAAAGATGGCAAATTTTAAAAGATAATGTGAAAGGATTAACTCTAAAATCATTATCATCTACTCGTTGGGAAAGTCGTGTTGATAGTGTCAAAGCTATACGATTTCAAATGTTAGAAATACGAGAAGCTTTGCTTCAAGTAGCGGATAGTGATAATGATTACAAAGTAAAGAGTGAAGCTAAATCTTTAGCAACCAATGAGCTTGGTGATTTTGAATTTTTGATTGCAATAATTATTTGGTATGAAATATTATGTGCTATTAATCTTGTGAGTAAATTTTTGCAATCAAAAGACATGCTTATTGATGTGGCTATTGAAAAAATAAAGGGCTTGATTTCTTTCTTTGAGACCTATAGGGAAACTGGTTTCAATAATGCCTTAGATAGTGCAAAAAAAATTGCAATTGAAATGAAAATTGATCCTATCTTTCCTCATAGACGTGAAATTCGAAGAAAGAAACAATTTGATGAAAATTCAAGTACACCATCAATTGCTCCATTATCAGCCGAGGAGTCATTTAGAGTTAATTATTTTCTTTACATAATTGATCAAGCAATTAGTTCTCTTAATAGAAGATTTGAGCAATTTAAAAATTATGAAAGTATTTTTGGTTTCTTGTTTACTTCTAACAAGTTTAAGTCATTAGATGATATGAGTTTGAAAAATTCTTGCATTCAATTTGAAAATGCACTTAAACATAATGAGTTATCTGATATTGATGGAAATGAATTATGTGTGGAACTGAAGTTGCTTATGAAGGTTTTGCCCGAAAATATAGTTGGAGCTATTGATATTTTGAAGTTTTTGAAAGGCATGGATTGTTTTCCTAATGTATCTATTGCTTATAGAATTTTGTTGACTATTCCTGTAACTGTTGCATCTGCAGAAAGAAGCTTTTCAAAATTGAAGTTGTTGAAGTCTTATATGCGTTCTACAATGTTACAAGAGAGACTTAATGGATTAGCGATGATAGCGATTGAGAATGAGCTCTTAGAAAGTGTAGAGTATGAAGATTTGATTGATGAGTTTGCTTCAAAAAGCGCTCGAAGAATGTCACTTTTTAAATAAAATATTTAAGTTATGATCAATGTAATAAATTATTTTTGAATTTTTATGCATGATTTTATAAAACTTTTATCTTTATATGAAAGTACTTATATATATTTTATAGTTATTGTGCTTTTTTTTTTTTAAATATTAGGGCCCAATTTTTATATTTCGCACAGGGCCCCTATAATTTCCGGGACGGGCCTGGTAATAAGAGAGTATATTAGAGTCCCAAACCTTTAATTACACTGCTGTAAATGACTTGGAGACAGCTGAGAGCAAAGGAAATTGGTTTGGTTAGAACATGAAAACTTCCATGCCATGGTTTGAATATTTGGTGTGGATTTGGTATAATTGTTGTTTAAACATGTTGTGTATTTGTTATTGGTTCTAGAGGGAGTATATCATGGTCCAAATTATGTGTTTAGAATGTTAAAAATGGCCTTGAAGTAGCAGAGAACAAAGGTGGCAGAACTGGGTTGTTGTTGTTGTGTTTTGCTGGTGTTTCGGCTGCAACAAGGTTTTCTGGTGGAAGGGCACGACTCGTGCCTATGAGAACGAGTCGTGACCCTCAGGGGGCACTCGTGAAAGGTAGTCGTGGCCTTGGAATCAGTCGTACAGGAGAGTTTCACGACTCGTGCATGCATGCACGACTCGTGACCAGTACAAGGGTCTGGGGTCAACTTTGGGGCCTTGTAGACCTAGGTAAATGGGTAGGGTTTGAACCACTCTTTACTACACTTGTAGTAAAACTTTAGTACAACATTGTAGCACTTGGAATAGTCCAAAAAGGTTTTGGCAAGAGCTTTAAATATTGATCTAAAGTTGCTTGCAAGGCAGTTTTGTCAATGAACTGTTCTAATTTGCAGTTTTAGTCCATTTTCTAGGCTTTGCAAACCTAGGCTAAACAACTCGGATTAGAACACTTTTTAACCCTAAATCAAGTACAACTTTATTACTACATTAGGGAACTTGAAATGGTCCAATTGGATAATGGGAAGTGCTTTAAATATTGACCTAAAGTTGCTTGGCAGGCATGTTTGAAAGCTGAACTGTTTTACCCTGCAGCCTTGGACCATGTTTGAGGCATTGGGAACCTAGGCTAAACAACTCGGATTGGAACACTTTTTAATCCTGTATCTAGTACAACTTTATTACTATATCATGAAGTTTGAATTGGGCCAAAAGGATATTGATAAGGTCCTTAAATAATGTCTCAAAAATGTTTGAGAGACGATTATGAAACTTGAACCAAAGTTTATAAAACTTGAGAAAATGAACCTGAACCCTAAAGGGAAGTTGTTCAGTGTTGTATAGTGATTGCGTAGAGTTATTTATATGTTGTTTTACCCCTACGTGATGTTGGAGAATTTGTCTTGAAAGTCTTGTTTTTACCCTTCTTCAAACTCCAAAAACTGACTGAATTTCTGGACTGGATTCAACACCGAGGTTTCTGCAATAAATCACCGCTGAACTAAATCACTGCTGAAGTCAATATTCTGCAGTCAAGTCCTCACTTCAGAACGTTGAAACTGGGACGGAAACAACACTTCGCTTGATGCTACTCGTTGATGTTTGGAACTTCAAATTGCTGTGCAGATTACTGATTTTCTGAGCATCAAAATGTTGAGTTCTGAGCATTCAAACACACTCCAAAGGCACGTACTTAGTACGCTTTCCTTAAGACAAAATTCGCCCTCTATTGGTGCAAATAGGTTGCTGCGAATTAGCCTCTAGGATACAATGGAGCCTCTGTTTCCACAGATAGATGTCTGCAGATTGCACAACTGAAGACACCTCTATTCCTTATGTATATGAACAAGCCTTGAAGTGAACTGAAGATTATACTTGGCCTTGTACAATCTTCTGTAAAGAGAATTTATTTTTGTAAACAGAAGGAGTTGTTGCTGAGAGAATGTTTTTGTATATGTTTAGAGGTCCGAATGAACTCAATTTATATAGTGTTTGTGTCTGTACAGAGAAGGCATGATAGTTACTGAAAAGGCATAATTCAAATTAAACCATGTAACTTAAATGTTACAAATTAACCCTCTAACTGCAATGTTTCAAATGAAACCTTGTAACTGTACTTGTTAACAGTTTCCAAACATTCAGATTTGAGATCAAACTAGTAACTGCCTATTAACTGTTTCTCTAACAGTCACAAACCAAATTTCTCTCTTAAAAACATATTTTGAAAATATTCCAACAATACCCCACCATTTTCAAAATAAAATGATCTTAACAAGGCTTGGCAACCTTATGCATAGATGATGGTGTCTCTCGACTTGAACCATTACCCTGTGAAAACATATCAAGGCTAACCTAGTAGAATGGTAGACTCGTGTCTTTGAACCAACTACCAATATGATTAGACGGATATATAGTCACGCACAAGATTTGAATAAACATAAGGAAAGATTAAAGCTGACGCGTGGATTGGCCTTGCGTCTGTATCCTTTTCGTGAGTGCTCTAGAGCCAAGCCCTTGAGCTCATAGAAGGCGGCACCACCTCCGACACTCATATAGGTAGACTTACCTTAGTGTCCCCGTAACATAAACACTATTAAGTCTATTAAGAGTTTTAACTCATCCTTCCCTTTCTTATTACGGGTACCAAGCTCTATATTCCTTGGGATGATTAAAAGTGTAGAACTTCAACCACACATATGATATACTTTGCTCATTGAACCTATAGACATGATTTATCAAGAATTGGGTCGAGTTTCTATCGTTGGTGATTTGTATTAGTGGGCTTGAGTCCCATCCCTTTTGTGGTTTTCTTGACCACTTCCCTTGGAAGTCCTTTTGTCAAAGTATCTGCCAAGTTTTGACAAGACTTCACAAAGTCTATCGTTATCACTCCATCAGTGATCAACTGTCTCACATAGCTATGTCTTAATCCAATATGTCTGGATTTTCCATTATACACTTGACTATATGCTCTAGCTAGAGTTGCTTGGCTATCACAGTGTATAGATACTGGTGGCATAGGCTTTGGCCATTTAGGCATCTCAATTAACAAGTAGCCATTCTGCTTCTTTACTACATGAAGCCAATGCTACAAACTCTGATGCCATCGTTGAGTCTGTTATACAAGTTTGCTTTTTAGAGCCCCACGAGATGGCACCCCCACCAAGTGTAAATATCCATCCAGTTGTGGAGGTATGATCATCCCTCTCAGTTATCCAACTAGCATCTGTAAACCCTTCCAATACCGAAGGAAAGCCTGTAAAATGTATGCCATAATTTATTGTCCCCTTTAAATATTTAAAGATACGATATATAGCATTCCAATGTATATGACTTGGATTACTAGTATATCTACTAAGTCTTCCCACTGCAAATGCAATGTCAGGCCTAGTACTCGTCATGGCATACATAAGACATCCGATTGCCCTGGCATACTCAAGCTGATTAACAGCTCTACCAGTGTTTTTAAATAATTTAATACTTGAATCGTATGGGGTACTTACAGGAGTACTTTCATAATGGTTGAATTTATTTAATATCTTCTCAATATAATGAGATTGAGAAAGTACCAACCTATTATCATTTCTAGTAATCCTGATTCCTAATATTACGTCGGCAACCCCCATATCTTTCATATCAAATCTAGATGACAAAAATAATTTTGTTTCTATAATTGTTTCTTCATCAGTTCCGAAAATAAGCATATCATCAACATATAAACAAATAATCACACCTTTATGATTAGAAAATTTGCTATACACACATTTGTCAGATTCATGAATTCTAAAACCATTAGAGACAACTATTTCATCAATTTTTTCATGCCACTACTTAGGAGCTTGCTTAAGGCCATATAATGATTTTATAAGTTTGCATACTTTCTTTTCATGACCAGGTAAAATGAAGCCTTCAGGTTGTTCCATATATATTTCTTCATTTAAGACACCATTAAGAAAAGCAGTTTTTACATCCATTTGATGAATAGTAAAACCATAAATAGAAGCCAATGCAAGAAGAACACGAATAGTAGAAATGCGGGCAACAGGAGCATAAGTATCAAAATAATCTATCCCTCCCTTTTGAGTGAAGCCTTTAGCAACTAATCTAGCTTTAAATTTATCAATGGTGCCATCAACCTTCATTTTCTTTTTGAAGATCCATTTACAACCAATTGGCTTTGAACCAGGAGGCAAGTCAACAAGAACCCAAGTATTATTGCCTATTATAGAATCTATTTCATCATTAATGGCTTCTTTCCAAAAGGCAACATCTTGTGATTTCATAGCTTCCTCAAATGTTTGAGGATCAGCCTCAATACTTGGTGATATAGAGAGTTGAAAGCACTCTGAGTTTCTATCACCTTCCACCAAATAAATAATAAAATCTGGTCCAAAGGACTTTTCCGTTCTTATTCGCTTGCTTCTCCTTGGTTTAGTTTCTGACAGGTCTATAGGTTTACATTTTTGGGAAGATTCAATCACCTTTCCATTGTCATCATTATGTCTAGGAATTGTTTTGAATCTCTCTTCATAGAAAATAGCATCCCTAGATTCAATGACCGTATTTATTCCAATTGAGTCATTTGGCTCAATAACCATAAACCTATATCCCTTGCTATGCTCTGCATATCCCAAGAATATGCACTCAACTGCTTTGGCACCTAGTTTCTTTATTTTAGGTTCTGGTAGCCTTACAATTGCTCTACAGCCCCAAACCTTAAGGTATCCTAGATTAGGCTTTCTTTTCTTCCATAACTCATAGGAAGTAACATTGAGTTTCTTATGAGGTACTCTATTTAAAATATGACAAGCAGTTAAGAGAGCCTCACCCCAAAAACTATCATTAAGGCCCGAATGATAAAGCATAGAATTAACCATTTCTTCTAATGTTCTATTTTTCCTCTCGGCAATTCCATTTTGTTGAGGGGTATAAGCTCTACTAGTTTCATGAATAATTCCTACATTTTCAAAATAGGCAGGGAAGTAATATTCTCCTCCTCTATCAGATCTAAGCATTTTAATGTGTGCATTACAAAAGTTTTCTCTTTCAGCCTTATAGATCCTAAACTTATCATGAACTTCATCTTTACTATGGAGCAAATAAACATAACAAAATCTAGAGTAATCATCAATAAAAGTTACAAAGTATTTCTTTCCGCCTCTAGTAGGAATATTATGAAAATCGCATACATCACTATGAATTAAGTGCAAAATTGAAGAAGTTCTTTTAATGGCCTTTGGGAATGGGGTTCTTGTAATTTTAGTGTGTGGACAAATATCACATTTGTCAATCATATTATTTTCACATTTAGGAATGAGATCATGATGAATCATCTTATGCATTTTTCTAGTATTCACATGCCCCAATCTACTATGCCATAACAATATAAGCAGAATGAATAGATATTTCATTAATACTGAGTTTGTACATTCCCTCATACACATATCCTTTCCCAAAAAACACACCACCCTTAGACAGAATAAATTTATTACCATCAAAGACAAGCTTAAAACCGTGCTTGTTAAGCAAGCTTACAGACACAAGGTTTTTCCTAATTTCAGGAACATGATAGACATCTGTAAGAGTCAAAATCTTGCCCGAAGTAAATTCGAGATTCACCGTTCCTTCCCCTTTGACTGCAGCAGTAGAGGAGTTCCCCATGTACATGCAATTTCCAGCAGTAGCTTCAACGTAGTTGGAGAACATGCTTTTGTCATTGCACACATGTCTTATTGAACCGGAGTCAATCCACCAAGCATTGTCATTCTGTAGCATGTTTGCTTCAGAGATCATCGCGACAAAATTTTCCTTGTCTTTATTTTCCTTCTTCTTTTTGAGAAGCCGACACTCCCTTTTAAAGTGCCCAGGTTTTCCGCAATTGTAGCAGGAACCCTTCTTTTTCTTGCTTGAATTCGGGTTCTTGGAGGATTCTCCTTGCTCCCATTTTCTTTTGTTGTTACTTGCTTGTCCGGATTTCTTTTCATTATACTGTCCAGATTTGTGGGTATTCATTTCTTCCGTCATATGCACCTTAGAAGTTTCCCTTTCCTGCGAGTCATTTTTCTCTCGCAACCCTTCTTCAATCTGAAGATGGGTCCCTAAATCTTTAAGGGACAACTTCTGTTTTTTGTGCTTAAGAGTTTTCTTAACATCTTTCCATGACAGAGGAAGTTTATCAATTATGCATGAAACAATGATACATTCATCCATATTCATATTCAGCAATTTCATTTGGCCAAGGATGCATTGTATTTCATCGAATTGGGTAGTAACAAGTTTAGCATCTACCATTTTATAATTCATAAAATGAGAGGCCAGAAATTTCTTACTTGTAGCATCCTCGGTCAAGTAGCGATTATTGAGATTTTCCCACAATTCCTTTGCAGTCTCCACGTTTTGGTATACGTCAAACAGGCTGTCGGAGAGTGCATTTAGAATATGTCCTTTGCAGATTTCATCGTCCTTGGCCCATTTAATTCTCTTCCTGATTTGTGCCGGAGTCTCATCATCATTCTCAGTCGGCTTCGGAACATTGAGAACATAATCAACGCACAAGGAGAGGAGCAGGAACCGAACTTTCTTCTGCCAACGACGGAAGATTCCTCCATCAAACTTGTCAAGTTTGACGAACTCAGTGGTGAGTGCTTGCAGAGTTTTCGCCATGTAAATTTTGTCTTAAGATTGTTGGAGAATTTGTCTTGAAAGTCTTGTTTTTACCCTTCTTCAAACTCCAAAAATTAACTGAATTTCTGGACTGGATTCAACACCGAGGTTTCTGCAATAAATCACCGCTGAAGTCAATATTCTGCAGTCAAGTCCTCACTTCAGAACATTGAAACTGGGATGGAAACAACACTTCGCTTGATGCTACTCGTTGATGTTTGGAACTTCAAATTGCTGTGCAGATTACTGATTTTCTGAGCATCAAAATGTTGAGTTCTGAGCATTCAAACACACTCCAAAGGCACGTACTTAGTACGCTTTCCTTAAGACAAAATTCGCCCTCTATTGGTGCAAATAGGTTGCTGCGAATTAGCCTCTAGGATACAATGGAGCCTCTGTTTCCACAGATAGATGTCTGCAGATTGCACAACTGAAGACACCTCTATTCCTTATGTATATGAACAAGCCTTGAAGTGAACTGAAGATTATACTTGGCCTTGTACAATCTTCAGTAAAGAGAATTTATTTTTGTAAACAGAAGGAGTTGTTGCTGAGAGAATGTTTTTGTATATGTTTAGAGGTCCGAATGAACTCAATTTATATAGTGTTTGTGTCTGTACAGAGAAGGCATGATAGTTACTGAAAAGGCATAATTCAAATTAAACCATAAAACTTAAATGTTACAAATTAACCCTCTAACTGCAATGTTTCAAATGAAACCTTGTAACTGTACTTGTTAACAGTTTCCAAACATTCAGATTTGAGATCAAACTAGTAACTGCCTATTAATTGTTTCTCTAACAGTCACAAACCAAATTTCTCTCTTAAAAACATATTTTGAAAATATTCCAACATGTGAGGACTTGTATAAGGTTATTGGGTTAAATGGTGCATAAAGTGTAGAATGCACTACTTCATTGATCTGGACAGGAGTGGTATTACCCTGTTATTGAATTATACCTTGTGTATTGAATGTGTAGGCCTCATATATGATACATGGTGCCTTATGTGGTTATATTTATAGGGTTGTGAGTTCCAATAATGTGTAGAACGCGTAATACCCTAAGTGCTTGGTTGGAACCTTTATAAAAAGTGTTCCATATTATAACATGAGTGCGTAAGACTACGTATGGTATATTGTACCTCTACTGGGTGGCCTATATGTGGTTATATGTTAAGATAGTGCATGAAATATATGTTGCACTGCATTATGAGATTGAACATGGTGATGTAGGACTTATGTGATAAAATTTGTGCATAAGTGTTTACATATTCAATATTTGTGTGCACATAGTGTTTACTACGTGTTGCACTGTTTATTTGGTTGAGCATGAGTATTAATGCCATGTCATTAGATTATGTTGTTATTCAATAGTGTTGAAATATATGTGCACTATTGTGATTGGTTTAACATGAATTGCAGTTCCATGTTATATATATGTATATTGATGTCCCATAGGGTGGACTTATGTTCAAGTATCTATGCTTGACTATGATGGTATCAGCTGAACATTGTGGGGGTATATGGGATCTTAACACTTATGAGAAGATATTTCATAAAGTGTTTAGATTGCCTTATACCTGTGACCTCTCCCCCGTCTGTGGCCACGGTGGGGGTGCACAACTTCTGTGTATTTGTGCAGTCAGGCACAGATAGCTGATAACTTATATGGATCTCTATCGGGGTCATATAAGACGTGAATAAGCACTAGCATTTCACGAGAGCGGAGTAACCCTCCCACCGTTGTACTACATATGATTCAGATGGGAATGGTAAGGGAAAGGTAGCGTAATGTGTTTACTGTTTTCCCAATGTGATAGTAGCAACTTGATTGTATGTTGCATTGTATGTGACTTATTGGTCAGATGGAAAAGGTAACATAAAGTGTTTACTGTTTTCCCAATGTGGTTATTGAGCAACCTATGTGTGTTTCATATTATATGAGCAACCTGTGTATGTGTTGCCTATTGCAGGACTTACTGGTCAGATGGAAAAGGTAGGGAAAGGTAACATAAAGTGTTTACTGTTTTCCAATGTGATATTGAGTAACCTGTTATGTGTTGCATATTTTATGGCATATTGTTGCATGCATAATAGCTTGCTGAGATTTTATCTCACCCCTTCTCCCTTTACTGTTTTAGATTCAGTTGAGACAGGTGGACCATACCGGTGAGGCCGGGAAGGAGTTTGGATCGTATTTTGGTTGTCAGGGTATGTATGTATTTATGTGGGAGTTGGGAGTAGTTGTGGTTATTTGATACTGGGAAACTGTTATAAAACATTTTCAGTATGTAATGTTGTAATTAATCTTGGGTTTGAATTGTTTTAAAAGTTGGCTTGTGTAGGCCATGAAAGTTGTAGTATTTGTAAATTATTCAGGTTATAACTGGTAGAGGCAGGTTCATATTTCACCTCTATGTAGGGAGGTTATTTTGAAATGGTTTTTAAAAAGGGGTGTTATACTTTTCAACTAGATTTAAAAGAAATGTTTTTTTTTAAATGGTATATTTTGGGACCCTCCATCCTGGGACACGGTTTATAGGTCCGAGAGTTGGGAGGCCCCCACACGGGGGGTGGTGGGTGGGTGGGTGGGTAGGGGGTAGGGCGGGGGTGGGGGTGGGTGGGGGTGGGTGGGGGTGGGGGTAGGGTGGGTGGGAGGTAGGGCGGAGTGGGTGGGTGGGGGTGGGTAGGGGGTAGGGCGAGGGGTGGGTGGGGGGTGGGTGGGGGGTGGGTAGGGTAGGGGGTGGGTGGGTGGGTAAGGGGTAGGGCGAGGGGGTGGGTGGGGGTGGGGTGGGGAGGGGGTGGGGAGGGGTTGGGGTAGGGGGTGGGTAGGGGGTAGGGGGTAGGGCGGGGGTGGGGGGCAGGGGGCAGGGAGTGGGTAGGGGGTAACGATGTTGACAAGCCCGTTAGATTTTTAACGACGTTAGTTAAAATTTTGGTGGGATACCTTATTTTGAAATTACTTTTGAAAGTACGATACCTAAGCTAGTAACTAGTTAGTACGTTACCTTATTTGAAAATGGACCTTAAGTACATTACCCTCCTTGGTAATTATTCCCTTAACCTATGTAAAATTTGTACTAAAATATTGTTTTGACCCCCTTTTATGCTTAGATTCGAATACACTAATTATAATGTTCGTCTCTTAAGTAACTTCGATCCCATTCTAAAAAATTCCGACTTCGATTTTGATCCGTTTCAGACTAATTAATTAAGAGTCTCATAAATGACAAATTTTGAACAGTATTTCAGACATTTATACTCTTATAATGTAAATATATTAAAAAAAAAACTATTTATTATGCCCTTATAATGTTAATATATTTATAAATAAAAATCAATCAAAAAGAGGTTTTATCATAAATGTTTTAACTTTTACTTCTCTCTCCTCTAATCTTTTACCCACTTGCAATTTTTTATTCATTTTTTAATTTATTTTTTTTAAAAAAAATGTGAAATACTACCCTAAAACCCTTGCTTGAAGTGGGGCGGGAGAATATTATTTATGATATTGAGTGGATTCAATAGCTTCCATTGATAAAAAAACAACTACTTCAATCAATCGATCAAAAATCTATACTTATATATAAATTAATTTCCGTGCATAGCACAGGTTAACATCTAGTGTTATACTTTATTACGAGATAACCAAAGGAATACTAGGAAAAATGATAAACTGTAAAACTATAAAATTATCAGATTTATAAAAAAAAAAAAAAAAAAATCACACATATTAAAAACATAAATAAATTGGTTTAGTTGTCTTGATTTTGATTTTATGACAAAATACGTTGAAATTATTAATATATCCTCATAGTAAATATATAATAAATGTGAACTTGTCTTTGAAAATGAATACTCCCTCCGTCCCATAAGTCTTAAGAAAACTATCCATTTTGGGCGTCCCATAAGTCTTAAGAATTCTCAAAATGGAAACCTTAAATCACTATTCTCTCCACTCATTCTCTCTCCTACATTATTTTAATACTCACAACACATTATAATTTACTATTCCCTCCACTCATTCTCTCTCCTATTTAATTTTTCACACTCACAACACTTCTTCCACTCATTCTCTCTCCTAATACTATAATAATATTCCTTAATTTTCGTGCCAAATAGAATCTTCTTAAGCCCATTGGGACGGAGGGAGTAATTAATTAGGTATACTTTGATAAAAAAAATATTTAATATATTTGCATGGAATAAGTTTTAAATTGAAAATGATGAGATTTGCTTATATTTGAGGCAAAAAAAAAAAAAAAAAAAAATCAATTTTTTTGCTTATAATAGTGGGCAAGGGAGAAGGTGATGAATATTGATTTTTCTTTTGTAATTCGACAAAAGAGGAAAAGGATACAAATGTGCAGAACATTATTCATTACTACGAAAAGGAAGTACAATAAGAATTTGTTCAGTGGTAAAAATCAAGCCTTAGGGTCTAGGGTTTAATTCTCTTTTCTTGCTTCTTGACCGAAATATTGAGGAATAAAATTGATAGTTTTAATTGACTAATTAATAGTTTTAATATAAAAATTGTCACTTTGGCAAATCAAACAATTTTAACTAACGGAATGACGGATTTAATAGTAGTAAAATTGGTAGTGTTAATTAGAGTTTTCAATTTGTGACAACGGGACGATACGGAACGAAACTATGAAATTCCGTAACTTTGCAGGACGGGGCGGAACTTTGCATATTTTCACGAGCATGAAATTTTACGTCCCGTCCCGTCCCATCCCATCCCACCTCGGGACACGAGTCAATGCGGGACAAGAAAACACGTCATAATTAAGAGAGTTTTAATACAGTAGAGTTGATTTTAACTTCTGTGTCTATTATAAATAAAAAATACATATAGTTTTTTTTCAAACGCTAATATTATAAAACCAATATTCAACTGAGATGATACCAAAACATCAAATTGAAAACATAAAAGGCATTATTCTAAAGTTAAAAAATAAACTAAAAATAAAAAAAAAATGTGGATGCTTTGTCCCATCCCCCTTTGTCCCACATTTCAATGGGATGTCCCAAATAGAGATGCTTTTATACGGCTTTAGAATATATACTAATCTCGTCACATTTGCATGAAGGGACGTTAGAGGCGGACACAAGTAGAGTTAAAGGTGTGGAAGTGAATCCCCTTGTTCAAGTAATGTGAGTGGTATAGTAGTTAAGAAACATTATTTTTTAACTCAAATTTTTATAATGTATTTGTGCACCCTTACAAAATGCTATGGGGGACTGGACAATCCCAAATTAACAACTCTAGTGTTAACTCATTCTCAATTTACGATTTAAAAAAAATTAAAAACAGAATTGACCATTCTAATCGACAGACATCAGTTTAAAGCAATAAAACCGTTTTTTTTTTAACTAGTTACTGATGTAGTAGGAAAATATGAGGTTTTCACTCAATAAAACAATTAATAAATTGTTACAAGTTTCTATGAAAGAGTAAAAGTGAAAATTTAATGTTCTGACTCAAAACTGACAATTATTTTGAATAAAAAAAAAATTGTTCAAAACCGACAATTATTTTGGACCCGAGAGAGTATGATGTAGTAAATATGGGGTTTTTCCATGCGATTTTGTGATTTTTTTTATAATCAATCAAAAGCAAAAACAAGCCTGTAAAGTTACACAGGGAAATCAAAATCAAATAAGTTTGCATTAGCATCAACACCAGAGAAAAATCAAAACCAATCCAAATAAATTAACTTAGTACCAAAACAAGGCCAAACTAAACAAGAAGGTGATAATTAGCATTGCTGGTGTTTCCTCGAAGATTAGAGAAATACCCTCTTGGATCACTCTCAAAGTGATGCCTAGGCATTCGGTAATTCCTACCAGGCGCTTTCATCATCTTATCCATTCTCCGTCCGCAACAGCAGCAGCAGCAACGGCGGCAGAAGAAGAAGACAATGAACACCACCGCCGCCAGGATAAGATACGGTTTTGCGAGGTGGAGCCACTGGTAGATTTTTTCTTGTCTCGTCTCCGGTGGAAAAATATTATCAAAAGACTTGAGCAAATAATGACCCAAATTCACAAGGGTCAAGAGCAGTTCATGGAGCTTCTCCTTCATAATGCTGTCTCCCATATCTTTCCAGTTATCTCGACCATAATTCATGGTGAATGAAAAGCTAAAATGACCGAAAAGAGGAAGAGCAGAAGACGTTATATATTGGAGAAGTCCCAAGTCAGGGTTAGTCTCATTGTGTTATTTAATAATTAGAGAATTGATTCGGTTGGGATTTTGACATACATTTACCTACGTGATTCTAGCAAAACACATTAATAACTTTCCTAAATAATCCCCATCTACCCAAAAATAACTGTTATTTGTACAATATGAATTTACATTTCACATATGCACATGCATCACATTAATAAGGGCCGTTTGATGTTGGGCTGCATTGCATATTAGTTATCCATCTTAGAATAAATGACACACTTTTTTTTATATGTTAGGCTCCGATTGTTTGGGGGGAAAATGTTTTCCCAAAAACGTTTTTCCCATTTTTCGATATTTGATAACCATAAAAAAAATAAAATCAACAGAAAAGATTTTTCGGTCAATGAAAAATAGGTTTGTTTTCTAAAGAAAATTACTTCCGAATTTCTCCACCTCAAAACAATTTTCGTAAAATGCTTTTTAACACCATCACCCCCAAACCCCAAACCTCAAACCCCAAACCCCACCACCCACCCCCACCTCCCAACCCCCACTACACTCCCACCGCCCCTTCCATTTTTTTTTCATACTAAAATTATTCTTGGGCAAATTGCAAATAAGGGCCTGAAGTATGCACCCCGTTCGCGGAAAGGGGTCTGATGTTTTAAATTTGGCGATTTAGGGTCTCAAGTAACCAAATGTTGGCAATTAAGGGCTTTTTTGACGGAATCGTTAATTTCTTAGTTAAATCACCACGTGACCCGCACGTGCATACTTCAGGCCCTTATTTGCAATTTGCCCATTTACATAATAATATTAAAAAAATAAAAAATAATAATAATAAAATAATAATAATAATAAATAATAATAATAAATGATAATAATAATAATAAAATAATAATAATAATAATAATAATAATAACAAAATAATAATAAATTAATAATAAATTAATAATAATAAAAAATAATAATAATAATAATAATAATAAATAAAATAATAAAATAATAAAATAATAATAAAATAATAGTAATAAATAATAATAATAAATAATAATAATAATAATAAAATAATAATAATAATAATAATAATAATAATATTAATAATAATGATAATAATAATAAAAAATAATAATAATAATAATAAAATAATAATGAAATAATAATAATAATAATAATAATAAATAAAAATAATAATAAACCCATCTTCTCTCTAATCCCGTCTCCATCTCCGCCACCATCGCCTCCCTCGTGTCCGGCCAACAACTCCGACCCCGGCCACCGACTCCATCTCCGGTATCCACACACCCCCTTCCCGAAATCAACCCTGTCATGATCCGAAACCTAGGCACCATTTTATTCACGTGTTAAACACGTGAAGCGGGGCCGTAACATTTTATTGGTTGCATTTCATAATAATTGAGATTTTTATACGTTAGTGGTAACATTTTAAATAATTGATTTGACATTTTCGTGATGCTAATAAATTAAATTTAATTATTTAATATCTAAATGGAATAAATAATATTTTTGTAATTGATATTGTAATTGTTGAAATTTAAATAAAGGGATTATAAAGAGTTCAGGTGCCTAGGTGTAATATAAAGTTAAGAAAATTAATTATAATAACTAAAATTATGAGGGACTAAAATGTAAATTGTATTAATATATATATATCATATCCCTTCTCCAACCTTCCATTTTTCATTCCAGGCGTGAGGCGTGAGAGAGAGAGCTCGGTGAAGAGAAAGAAAATACCGTTCCTCCGTCCCAAATTACTTTGATCCTACATCTTTCAAAAATTTTAGAAAATCAACCGTTAGTCCGATTGACGATCCGACTGCGGCAGAGTGATCAGGAAGCCGAGGAGAACAATTAGAGCCGATCAGATTCTCTTTTCATTTCGGCATATTTTTGAGTAAGTTATTATGATTCCGTTCTATAACTGTCCATAATATATATAATGATGATGTTATGTTGTTATAAGTGAGTTTTGATAATTTTGATATGATTATTTGGATTTTGAAATGATGGAATAGAATTTTGGGAAAAATAGAGTAAAGGGTTGAGAATAAGGATTAATGGCCAAGTTGGTAATTGTTGTTAATTATGTTTATAATGCTATTAGCTCCATATAAATGATTATTGGTAAATTTGACCATTTGTTTGGCTTTTGACCATTTGATATGCTTTTGGGAATGAGGAGAATGGGTTGGAAATGAGTAAAGTAATGGTTGGGTAAAATATGGGTTAATGATTGAAAAGTGGATTATAAAGTTTATATATGGTGAAGGGAGTATGGTTGTATGTTTCGTAAAATGTAGAAATTATGGAAGAAATTGGGTGGTTGATTTAAAATGGCACCTAGGGATGAAAGTATATGGTTTGAATTCCTTATAATGAAGTTAAATAAGGTTGTATAGATATTATTGTGATAATTGGGATGAAAATGATATGGCTGTTAAATATAAATATGTTACATGGCAGAGGGAGTATAATTATAGTCTAAATATATATATCTAGTGAAGTTGGTTTGGTTGAAATAGAATGTTGGGAATTTTAGAGCCATTTTAGGTAAGTTATTATGATTTCCTTTCTATGTTGAGCATATTAACTTGATTGTTGTTAAAATGTGTTAAACGTGATGGGAACTTGGTTGATCATGTTTCTTTGGCTTGGGAAATGGTTAGGAAAAGCTTAAGGTTGATAAACATAAAAAGGGCAATGGAATAGTTGAATGGTCATGTGGTGAATGGGAGAGAGATGTGCTATGGCATAATTTGAGTGTGGTTGTGTTGAAATGTGCATATAACTGATTTTGGGTTAGTCTGGTGCAGCTTTGGAAAGTGGAGCTGATGTTGAACATCAGCAACATTTCTGGTGTTGGGCACGACTCGTGCCCTGGAGCACGAGTCGTGACCCTCAATTGGGACTCGTGATACTTAGTCGTGAGGAATTAAGCATTCGTGCAGGGGTTGGACACGACTCGTACCCTGGAGCACGAGTCGTGCCCAGGACTGATTCAGAGTATGAATTTCAAGCCAATTGGAACCTAAGCAATTTAATTGGGATTTGACCCTTCTTTAACTATAATCCTAGAGCAACGTTAATACTTTACAACGACGTTTTAAATAGATCAAAATGATAATGAGAAGGTCCTTAAATCTTGTTTTGAAAAGGGTTGAGACCCATGATAAATTGGTAACCAAAGTTATAGAAACTTGTTATTGGATTATGGAACTTGTGTATAAGTTATGCAATGTGATATTACACTACAAGGAAAACCGGATTTAGAGACGGAAATTTAGAGACGGACGAAATCTGTAGCTAATTTGGCGACAGATTAGAGACAGAACGAAAAATCAGAGACGAATTCGGATTCCGTCTCTAAATTAGAGACGGATTCAGATTTCGTCTCTAATTCAGAGACGGAATCCGAATCCGTCTCTGATTTAGAGACGAAATCTGATCCCGTCTCTGATTTAGAGACGAAATCTGATTTCGTCTCTAATTTAGAGACAGATTCAGATTTCGTCTCTAAAGATGAAAAACCCTAAATAATGACACATTTTTGTAACTCAATTTCCATTTGGATTTTGAGGAAAGTCATAAAGATGAAAAACACTTTAAATGTCATTTAGAATGTAGAAAAAATAATAAAAAAAATAAACGAGGTAGCCGTATACCATTTTCACAAGATCGGGACACAAAACCCTAAAAACCCTAAATAATGGCACATATTTGTAACTCAATTTCCATTTGGATTTTGAGGAAAGCCATAGAGATGAAAAACACTTTAAATGTCATTTTAAATGTAAAAAAAAATTTAAAAAAATAAACGAGGTAGCCGTTTACCATTTTCACAAGATCGGGACACATTCCTTAAAACCCTAAATAATGGCACATATTTGTAACTCAATTTCCATTTGGATTTTGAGGAAAGTCATAAAGATGAAAAACACTTTAAATGTCATTTATAATGTAGAAAAAAATTAAAAAAAAATAAACGAGGTAGCCGTATACCATTTTCACAAGATCGGGACAAATAAAACTCTAAAAACCCTAAATAATGACACACATTTGTAACTCAATTTCTATTTGGATTTTTAGGGGTTAGGGTATAGGGTTTATGGTTTAGGGTATAGGGTTTAGGTATATTAATATTTCTTAGAAGTTTAAATTATTAAATTATTATTAATAAATATTATTATTCTTAATATTAGACATAAATATTTTAGTTAGTGTATAATATAGTGTGAAATAAATATAAATATGTGATGTGGCATTGTTTGATTGGATTTCAAAATTTCACGCGGATTGGGGCAAAGTAAAATCTGACCGTTCAATACCTTCGATCAAACGGACCATATTAAATCAAACAAAAACACTTACTCTCTCTCCCTATTTCTCTCCTCCTTTCTCTCTCTCCTTCTCTCATTTTCAAAATCCAGTCAGTCACAGACCCACCACCGTGTTCTCTCTCTCTCATTTCCCTCTTCTCCCTTCCGTTTCCTTCCCACCCCCGTCCCTTCCGTGCTACTCCATCTTCTCCGGCCATCTCCTTCAAATCCGGCCGACTCCAACACCGACGTCTTCATCATTTTTCTCCCCCTCTGTTTCTGCTCACTCCCCCTCTCTCTATTCAGGCCATCTCCATCTCAAATGGAAGAAGTCTTCAAACCCCCATCACTCCCTCCTTACCCACAGGTAAATTTCCCCAATTTCAACACTACCCGAAATCCTTAAATTACCATTTTGAACCCTTATTTGGGAAGGGTTCATCTCATTTTCTTGGCATTGGGTTATGTTATTTTTTTGTTGTTTTTCAGATGATTTTGGAAGCCATTGATGCCCATAACAACAAGGAAGGGTCAAATAAGTCGACAATTTCTAACTACATCTAATGAGGTTTTTGATTTTAACAGCAGCAAAGGAAACAACATCAGCAATGGGGCGGCCGCATGGGCATGAGTGATGCGTGCGCCTCACGGGCGTGAGGTTGGGCCGTGTTTGAACAACGGCCAGGCGAGCGCCTGGATGATGGCGAGGCGTACGCCTCAGCTGTGCATGCCGATTTTTGGATTTTGATGTTATTTGAATCACCCCTTTACTATCATCATCATCATCTCTAATTCAATCGCCTCCGACTCGGTTTTCGGGTTTAATTCAATCTTAATTCTTAAATTTCTTTTCAATTTTTTGCTCTTACTCAATGATCTGATTGTTACGATTTCCCCTTCCACTGAGAAATTTCAATTTTTGTTGTATTATATAATGCTTTTGTTCAACCCGGCAGTGATTGTAAGTGGTGTTCAGTATGAAATGTGAAAGATTGTGATAAGAATATTCCAAACTAGTAGTCTCTATGGTTGGACTTCTCCTTAACTTCATGTTTGTATTTCTACTTTTGTTGCAGAAAAGGAACATCAAGACAAATGTTCAACTCATATTATTCCCATTTGTTCTCTGTTTGTTGCTTTTACTAATCCAAAATTTAATCAATAAAGACTTGGATAAACCATCAAACAAGTGTGGCTGCACTTATATTGATCAAGATTGGGATGGTCAATGTGAGAAGGTGCGTGGAATTCAGTACTCAACTTTGGACCAAGTGGCCACCTGTCCCATACCTATCCCACCTGAATGGCCACCTTTTTTACAAATACCAGCACCAGAGTTTCGTCCTATCAGAAACGATTCTCTTACATTTAAAGACTTGCCTGATCAGTCGTGCAAAACCACTGGCTCATGTCCTGCAAGTGCAACCCTACTCGTAACAGGGAGAAACCAATCATTTGGGGCAAGTATGTCTTCCTTTATCTGGATTCCCTATTAGTTTTGGTAACATCAATTTCATTGTTTGATATGTTCCGACTTTGCCTTGATAGGTTTGGCTGGGAATATGTTTTCAAGTTCGGCTAACTTGAACTCCTTCAACAGTTTAGCCAGTGCTGTATTGGTTAGTTATTGATCATCTGCTACTTTATACTTCTTTCATAGAGACTACTAGTTTGAAATATTAACACTCGCTAAATTAGTTATGATTTAGCTGGTACAATCGCTAAATTAGTTATGATTTTCAAATGGGGCAATTAGGAACCTTTATTAACTCAGCTTTTACTAGGATTTTGAGGTTGAAGTTACATCTTGAATGAAATTTCACTTATATTAATGATTTTAGTTCAAATTTTGTCACAAAAATACATAATTTTCAATCTAAACTCTGCATGCAAAAAATGAACTAGGCCTACTATTATTTATTCTTTTTTAAGTCTAATATTATTGTTAGAACTGATGTCATAACTTTGTCTCCTAATCTATCTTCAGTGAAAGATTGGAAGTAGAGGAGGTGAGTGTGAGTTGATGATCATCTATGGTGGTGGCTGAGCTTTCAAGGTTACGGCTTTTAGCAGGTATTATAACCATCATTATTATTCCTATTATTGCGAAGATTTGATGTTCTTGGTGGTGCAAAAGCTGATGGAGTTTGTTTTGTTGAAGGGCCGAAGGAAATGTATGGTGTTGTGGGGTTTGATAAATCTTGTCCAAGATCAGATGCGGTTCTTTCCAAGAAGTGATTAGTCTTTTCGTAACATAATTTGTTTTGGGTAAATCGATTGCGAGATAGAGGCTGTCTTGTGATTGGGCAGGTTGTGTTTCCTCTTTTCATCCATTCTTCAATTGGAGTTGGGCTTTGCTTTCAAAGAGTGTCAAGTTTTATGTGGGGCTTGGTATATTGGTTTTGTGTATAAGGTGTATAGGGATAAGGATAGATATATATGTGCTTCATTCACAATTGTAATAGTTTAGAGTTGAGGTTTAGGCTCCAATTTACAATGGTGATTGGTTGTCCCCCTCATGTATATTTCTATAGTTTTCGTGATGAATATAATTGAATCCCCATTTGTAATTGTAATTGAATCCCCATTTGTAATTCATATATATATATATATATATATATATATATATATATATATATATATATATATATATATATATATAATACAAGGAAAATCGATTTTAGAGATGGCAAATTCCGTAGCTAAAATGAAGACTCCGTAGCTAAATTGTGTTTAGAGAAGGATTTGTTCCGTAGCTATTTCGTGGGTGCAGGTTCGTCGCTAAATTGGGCGTCGCTGTTTTGTAGCTAAATTAGAGACGGACGTATCCGTATCTAAATTAGAGACGGACGTATCCGTCTCTAATTTAGAGACGGACGTATCCGTCTCTAAAACAGCTACAAAACAGCGACGCCCAATTTAGCGACAAACCTGCACCCACGGAATAGCTACGGAATAAATCCGTCTCTAAACACGATTTAGCTACGGAATCTTCATTTTAGCTACGGAATTTGCCGTAGCTAAATTCGATTTTCCTTGTAGTGTTATGAACGCGTAAGGTTAATCGTTTGTCATTGTACCATGTTATATACTGTTATCTCATTGTGTGGACGTGCTTTCTAGTAAATGTATGTGCTTGAATGTGAATATAAATGTGTTCCCAAGAGGATGTGTTTCCCAGAGGATGTATTTCCAAGAGGATGTGTTCCCCAGAGGATGTATTCCCAAGAGGATGTATTCCCAAGAGGATGTGTTCCCAAGAGGATGTGTTCCCAAGAGGATGTGTTCCCAAGAGGATGTATTCCCAAGAGGATGTGTTCTCAAGAGGATGTATTTCCAAGAGGATGTGTTCCCAAGAGGATGTGTTCCCCAGAGGATGTGTTCCCAAGAGGATGTAATGTGTTTACGGTATTCCAAATATGATGTTGAACAACTTGTTTACGTGTTGCATCTTATTTGGCATCTTGCTGCATGCATGATAACTTACTGAGATTATTTCTCACCCCTTCTCCCTTTATTTTTTTTTTAGTTTCAGCTGAGACAGGTAGACCAGACCGGTGAGGCCGAAAAGGAGTTGGACCGTCTTATGGGTGTCAGGGTATGTGTACTGTTTGGGAGTTGGGAATAAGTGGGGTTATTATTAAATTGAGAAAAAGAAATATGTATAAAGTTTTATAAATATTTTCAATGTAATGTTGTAAATTAAAACAGGTTATAGTTTGGTTTTCAAAAGTTTATTCCACTCTTAAATTATTTAAACAAAATGTTTTAAAGTTTTTAGGAGGTGGTTTGGGGACCCTCCAGCTGGGGCACGAGTTTATAGGTCCCGGGGTTGGGGAGGAACCCACAAACCCCTTCCAGAAATCACCCCCTAGCCGAAAATAACAAAGCTGTTACCCGCTTCATCCATCGCCAACAATTGACTACCCCTAAATTTCTAATTTCCCCCATTCAAATTTATTAAAGCTTTCCTCCTCAAAGGCCAACAATTGACTACCCCTGCTCAACAATTTTTCAGAGATTTTGGGGGGAGAGAGAGAGAAGCAAAGCAGCTAACACGATGAAGAGAATCCCTCGCATCAAGTTTCCTCAGAGGCACCCTAAACCCTCCGGTGCAGCGCCTCAGCATGTTGGGATAGAGGACCAACCGGGTTAGACATCGAAGCAAGGGGGAAAATTTCGTCAGTGGTTGCTGGAGACAAGAGCGGCCGCGCAGGTGGTGTGCGCGACCGCGCTCTTGGACAGAGACTTGTGGCTCGGTGGGAATTCCTCGAGGGCGACCGCGCTTGGCATGAGGGCAACCGCGCTGGGGTTTTTTCAAAGGCGTTGGAGTTTCTGGATGGTAGCGCGACCGCGCTTCTGAGGAGGGCCGCCGCGCTCGGCCCGTTTCAGCAGTCCAGATTTCCTTGTTTGTCTAGGGTTTGGTTTGTTTCCCTAGGTCATATATAAGCAATGTTCCGCCCCCTTTCTCATTGTAACACAAATTCTACATACATAGTGCAAGATATTGGCTTGGTAGTGCCCCCAGACGTAGCCAATCAAATTGGTGAACTGGGTTAACAATTTCTTGTGTCTTTTTCTGTGTTTTCAATTTCTTGTGCTTTGTTTGTGTGCGATTATTATTCTTGTAGGTTTGCTTGGGTGTGGAGGGCTATATTCACAACAACTGGTATCAAAGCTTTTGGTTTCAAGATCAAGGGAGTTGTTCCAAGCAATCAAGAATGGGCCAGGACAAACAGGCTGTTGAGAAATTCGATGGGTCTAACTACGGATATTGGAGGATGCAGATTGAGGATCTCTTGTACAAAAAAGACCTCTATAAGCCTCTGAAGGGTGTCAAACCGGAAGATGAAGATCAGGAAGAATGGGAACTCATGGATCGGAAAGCCCTAGGGGTGGTTAGATCTACTTTGTCAAAGTGGATTGCGAAGACTACCAAGAAGGCGACAACCACCAAAGAGCTATTGGATTATCTTACTGAGAGATTTGAAACTCCATCTGCTGCAAATAAGGTTGATTTGATACGCAAGATGGGTAGTCTCAAGATGCAAGAGGGAGGATCCTTGGCTAAGCACATCGATGAGTTTATGGATGTTATAGACTCATTGACAGCGGTGGAGATCAAGTTCGATGATGAGGTTCATGCGTGTTTGTTGCTAGCTTCTTTACCAGCAAGTTGGAGCGGAACGGTGACTGCAATCAACAATTCAGCAGGTAAGAAGAAATTGAAGTATGATGATGTTAAAGACTTTCTTTTGGCCGAAGAAAATCGCATGAAGAAGTTGGGGACATCGGGTGCTTCGGGATCGGCTTTAGCTACTACTAGCAAGGGGAAGCCAGGTACTAGCAAACAAGGGAGAACGGAATCTAGGGAGAACGTGATGAGTAGTAAGGGCAAGATCGGGGAGAACAAAGACAAACCAAAGGTTGCGAAGGGATCTGTTCAGTGCTATCATTGTAAGGAGTTGGGACACTTCAAGAGGAATTGTCCAAATCGTAAGGGCAATCAGGTGAATGTGACAGTCGAAGGTGATGATGTACTGGTTCTGAGTGTTAGTAGTGCACTAGAATCATGGGTGCTGGATTCGGGGGCATCATTCCACTCTTGCGGGCATAAGGAAGAGATGGAGAATTACACTTCCGGTGATTTCGGTAAGGTCTATCTGGCGGATGGCGAGCCTTTGGAAATCAAGGGGAAGGGGGATGTCAGAATAGGAGCATCGGACGGGAAGGTCTTACATCTGAACGGGGTCAGGCACATTTCGGGTTTGAAAAAGAACCTACTTTCAGTTGGGCAGTTGGATGAAGAAGGTTACAAGGTGACATTCGGCTGCAGAAACTGGGTTATTACCAAGGAGGATTGTGAGATCGCTCGGGGTAATAAGGAGGGGACTTTGTATTTGGCGAATAACACCAAGGACAGTATCGCGGTGGCAGCAGCCAAGGGTGATACGGATTTGTGGCACTGTCGATTGGGTCACATGAGTGAGACGGGGATGAAGGTGCTTTGTTCAAAGGGACTACTACCAGGTTTGAAGACAGTCAACGTGGGGATCTGCGAAGATTGTATGTTTGGCAAACAGGGGAGAAATAATTTCTCAAGGACAGGTAGGGGTTTGAGGGAAGCAAAGTTGGAATTGGTTCACACGGACTTGTGGGGGCCATCTCCGGTTACGTCTCTGGGTGGTGCGTCATATTACATGACTTTCATTGATGATTCTACTAGGAAGGTTTGGGTCTATTTCTTGAAGGGGAAAGATGAGGCTTTCGAGGTGTTCAAGAAGTGGAGGGCCTTGGTGGAGAATCAGACGGGACTTAAGCTTAAGTGCTTGAGATCAGACAATGGTGGGGAGTATGAGCTTGGGGAGTTTAGGGAATATTGTGCTGCGAATGGTATCCGTATGGAGAAGACTCCAAAGCGGACACCACAACTCAACGGGATAGCAGAGAGGATGAACAGAACATTGAATGAGCGGGCTAGAAGTATGAGATTGAAGTGTGAACTTCCGAAGACGTTTTGGGCATATGCAGTTGACACGGCAGCTTTCTTGATCAATCGGGGACCATCGATACCATTGGGGAATGGAATTCCAGAGGAAGCGTGGAGTGGCAAGCAGGTAAATCTGTCCTTTCTTCGCATATTTGGCTGCGTTTCTTATGTTCATGTTGATTCTGTTGAGAGAACTAAATTAGATGCTAAATCTGTTAAGTGTACATTTATTGGGTATGGCGGGGATGACTTCGGGTACAAGTTTTGGGATGACCAAAATCATAGAGTTATTCGTAGTCGAGATGTGGTATTCAATGAACAGGTGATGGATGTGATTTTACACATCCAAAAGATATGTTCCTAAGCTTATTTTCTGTTCGAAACCTTGAAAATTTAATGTATTTTGTTAGTGTTTTGATAGTTCAGGGACTGAAGTGCAACAATGCTGAAAATGGAGGATTTGTACCCACTTTGGAAGTTCAAGGGCCAAGTTGTAATTTATTGGAAATTCAGGGACTAAACTGGAAATATGGAAATTTTGGAGGAAATTTGATTTATAAAAATTCGCGGGTTAAAGTTAAAAATAAAATCTCAAAGAGCGAAGTGCAAAAGAATTCATTATAGGGGTCAAAGTGCGACTGCAAAATTGCGAGACGGAACGAATAACAAAAGTTGGACAAAATCAAGGCATTTGGGGCCAAAAGGAGTAGGTGTGGCCGAGAGTTGCATGGAGTGGCCGACCAAATGAGGAGCTTGGCTGTTGCACAAATGGGCCAACATAGGCCAAGCTAAGCTGTGCAAGGCAAGCAAAGGAAAACACAAAAGAAAATTGCATTTGATCAGAACGACTTGGCTGAGTTGGCACGACTCGTTTTCACGAGTCGAGCTGAGGCAAGAATTGGGCTCGGCAATGTGGGCCTGTTTGGCTGCTTCTTTCCCAATTTAGTTTTTGACCTAGGCACTTATTATATAAATAAAGGAGGGACTTATTTTATTGAGGGGAGCCGTGTACTGTGTAAAAAAGAGAAGAAGATAATTACTTCCTCCGTCTCCGATTCAATTGAAGGTTTATGATTTTTATGTTTTATTTTATTTTTATAATTTTTATTATGAGTAGCTAAATTTCTTTTCGCGGATTGGATGTAACAATTGTCAAATTCTTATGCTAATGATGTTTTAATTCTTCCACACTTTTCTTGTTCATGTTCAATGAAATTTGCTTAATTTATTTTTAGACTTCAACATTATTGATTGATTTTGTTGGTCTTTAAATTACTAGGGTTTAAATTACTACACTTGCGTGGGTAATTTTTACATTGGCCTAGATTTCATTGAATAGATCCAATTGAAGACCTTGCGGAAATCAAAAGGGTCTAAAATCAATTGTTCTTTGGTTCTTAATGAATTGCGTTTTTGTTAATTTGATCTTGCGTGATAATTGATAATTACTCAATAATAGAATTGCAACCCGGCCATCTAACCGTCCCAACTCTTATTAAAGTGAACGATTTCTTGAACAAGATTAGTAATTATTTTTATAAATTAGCATAGGAAGGAGATAATTGTGAAACCCAATCCGTGAATCCTTGTCATTCTTGATTTCAATATCTGTTTTATTTTAATTAGTTAATTTAATTGCTTTTCAATTTAGTTTATTTTAATCAATCAAAATCAACCCCCCCTTTTTGTTACTCTTTGCATTAATTAAATCAACTTGTTAATTCACTCAAGTCTCTGTGGTTCGACCCTTACTTTTGTATATTGCTACTTCGGTAACTTGTACACTTGCAAGGTTTTTTATTACACAGTGAAATTTTATCCATCAAGTTTTTGGCGCCGTTGCCGGGGACTTGTTGTGATTTTTAACAAGTTTATTTAATCGGTGCATGTTTGGTCGCCGGTCATTGGATCCTAACTTGGTTCCTTTGAACGACGAGATAGACAAAGTTGAGAGAGGCATTCCCTCTACTCAAGTGTTTGAAACTGATTCTGAAACTTCTGTCACCGAGACAGAGGTAACTTTGAGTGAATTAGAAACTTCTTCCACCGAGGGAGAGGAATTTGTATTTGATATGGCTTTGCAAGCACCTACTATGGATGCCTTCTCTAGGCCGCGGGTGGACACATCTGTGTCATGCATTGTGTTGACTGATGCAATAAAAAGTTATGAGGTAAAAGGCCATCTGTTTAACATGATCCCTCAATTTCATGGCCTCCCCTCTGAGGATTCTTTGAATTTCTTGAGGGAATATATGATGATTATATCGAGTTTTCCGTTGAGAGAAGGTGTGACTGATGAGCACCTAAGACTGAAATGTTTTCCCTTTGCTTTGAGAGATAATGCTAAGATGTGGCTTATGTTGCTTCCGCCTAGGAGCATTACTACTTGGGATGAGTTACATGATTTATTCTTGAGAAAGTATTTCCCACATGCCACGTTAGCCACCTTTAGACAGAAAATCATTGGGTTCACACAGGACTCTTTTGAGGCATTTCATGAAGCATGGGACAGGTTTAAGATGCTTTTGGTGCAATGTCCCCACCATAATTTTCCTTTGCCTTTATTGCATCAAACTTTCTATGGGGGGTTGACACAAGCCGATCAGGCTATGGTTGATAACGCAATGTGAGGCTCTTTAGGAGCCAAAACTGCGGATGAGACCCAAGATCTTTTTGAGAGATTAGCATCTAATTCGCAACAAAAGGGGTCAAGGGGTAAAACAAATAGTGTGAATGGAATAGGGATGAATGATGAGATTTCAAAACAAATTGCACTTCTTAATCAAAAATTTGATAAGTTGGCCATGAGTAGTACTTTCAATTCTGCTTTCAATGTGTCATCTGTTGGTAATGTAATGCATGATAGTTGTGTAACTTGTGGTTCTAACACTCACTCTTATGAATTTTGCCCCACCACTAGTCCCCATTTATATAATCATGAGCAGGTGCAGACGATGCAGTCATATATGCAAAGGTTCCCACCAAGCAACAATCAGTACGGGAATGCATACAATCTAGGAGGGCAAGCAGGACCGAGACATCCCAATCTGTCATGGGGTGGAAATCAACCGAATAAAACTCTCCATCCCCAACCACCACCTCAGGGGCCCTTTGAGAGGAATAGAGAGCCTTGGGAAGAGCCCATGATGCAGTTAAAGATGGAGCAACAACAGTACAAGATGGAACAACAACAAGCCTTCAGAAATCATGAGGCTGCCATGCAGAAGTTACAGACCCAAATTGGACAGTTGGTGGAAGCGGTACAAGGCCAAAGACAAGAAAATTTTCAAAATCCACCAGAGCAAGCCAAGTCTATTGTGACTATTTGGGATGAAAGTGATGAGATTGAGGAGGTATTTCTTTCTTCCCTTGATAATTTTGAATGTGATAATATTGATAATGTTAGTGAGGAAGAGGATGAGATTGGGGAGGTTCAATATGTATTTTCTGCATTAAATTTAGAAACCCCTCCTCCCAATGTTGAAAGAACCATACCCTCTGGAGGTGTGGAGTTTGAAAAGATTAAACATGTTCAAAAAGACCCCGGGTGTTTCACTATCCCAATTTCTTTAGGGGGTCAAAATTTTAAAGGTTTGTTGGATCTTGGAGCAAGTGTTAATGTGATGCCCTTTCATGTTTTTAGAAGTTTGGGGGTATGTGAGTTGAAACCACGTATGAGAGACTTGCAATTGGCGGATCTCTCAATCAAAAGACCTTTAGGAGTTATTGAAGGGGTGTTGGTTAAAATCGATAAAATCATTATCCCTATTGACTTTTATGTGATGTGTATGGAGGGATCAAGTGAGGAACAACTGAAAACTCCCATTCTGCTTGGGAGGCCATTTATGTTTGACACTAAGGCCACCATTGATGTGTGTCAAGGGGTTGTGTCCTTGAGAGGTATGGGGGAGGAATGTAAATTTTGTATGTTTAAAAATGATAAGAAACCCTCCCCCATAGATGGTTTTGTAGGAGCCATAACCGATTTTTCAATTGTCAAATATGATGTGAATGGATGTGAGAAAAGTGGGGATAATGCGGACGTATGCCCCTTGGCAAGTAACATTAAAGCCGACCAATACTCTAGGAGTAACGGGTCGTATCACTCCCCACACGACTCCCATAAAGAGTCGATTTCATCACATCTACCACAAGGGCATTCAAAACTTAAAGTTAGAGAGGAGAGTTATTTGCTTGATTTATCTGAGACTATTTTTGCTAATATTTTTGCTCAAGATAACCTCTTTGATCTTGTTGAGGAAGATGTTCCGCAGGTGAAGGAACAAACTAAGTTTGGGGGCAAGAGCCCCAACAAAAAGAAAAGAAAAAGGGTGAAGCATAAAGCACCCAAAGTTTCGTGGGCTCCACCTGAATTAATTAAGAAAGGGACCTACGCATGGAAGGAAGTGGGCGTTTGTGCCCGAGAAAATCAAAGGTGGTCAAAGGGCCGAAAAGCAAAGGCCAAATCCATTGAGGCCAATCTCAACCCCAAGTAAGTGGGGCAATGGTCGGGCTAACGACCTTAACCAAATGCGCTAATTGGGAGGCAACCCAAGTAGGTACATTTTATTTGCTTTATTTATTTGTTTTGTTGTGTCATATTGTCCTTTGAACCCAAGGCATGTTTTTGTTCTCTTTGCTATGAGGACATAGCATGTTTTGAGTTTGGGGGTAGATATCTCTCCGAGTTTGTGGGTTTATAGGGGAGTGTATATAGTGTCACCCTCCAAAAAAATATAAAAATTTAAAAATTTTGTTCTCATTATATGTTTGGAAGTTGGTCAACGTCCGTGATGATTTGAGAGAGTTTTTGATTGAGTTTTGCTAGTTTGTGCCAATTTGAATATGTTAATTAGAATTGCATTAATACATGTAAAATACAATTGCACCACCATTCACTTCCAACATTTTTCTTGATCATTGTTACCAATTTAGGAGACCTTTATAGGATCACTTTGACATTCTCGGGATCCCTAGAACATGTTTGCATGACTGTCAATAACACATCAATTAGGCTATTCGGGAAGTGATATGTGGCTATTTTCTTTGAACCCTATTTGTGAGCCTTTAACTTTCTCGTCACTTATATAAAAATTTCCGCTAGAACCCCTTTTGAGCTTGAAAAAGAATGGAATCTCTCACAAAGTGGGAGGTTATTTTAGACCACCATTCGCCTTCTTTTGTACCCTCATTATCCTACCCTTTTAACTTATACACTGTTTTCTTACCTTATCAAGAAAGTGAAACTAGGGAATGAATGGGAATTTTTGGGTGAAGTTTGAAAAATCAAAGGGTTGAGTGGAAAGTGATCATGAAAAAAAAAAGGGGCATGTTATGTAATGAAAAGAGGGGCTTGAGCTAAAAGTATTGAATGCACATTCTCCGTGATATATTTGTGCAAAGTAAAAAAAAAAAAAAAAGGAAAAAAAAAGGGAAAAAAAAAGCCGAGCCCTCTCTAATGTTGATGTGGAAAGCGATAAAAAAAAAAAAGAAAGGTGACCAAGCCCAAGTTTGAAAGTATACAAAATTATAAGTTTGAGGGTTAAATCAATGGGTTGGCTTGGAGCGGAGTGATAAATTTCAATGTGAGGATGTAAGATGAAGACTTTCTAGTTTCACTTGCTTGACTTCGTATGTCCTTGCCTTCATTTGGAGCCGTGAACCTAGCCCGCGTTTATCGCGAAACATTACAAACCGTAAAGCCATATTTGATCCCTAAAGAGTAGCCGGGTTGACAGTTTTGTTTAAATATGCATATGAGTGTCCCTTGTGCCGAAATTTCATCTTAGTATCATTGATTTAGAGCATGTGGTTAGTAACCCTATAAAATATCTTACTTTGGTGACAATGATCTCCCATATTTCATTCATCATTCAGGCCGAGGTGAAAAATTGTGGGTTAGATGCATTAATGTGATTGTAATTGCATATTCTTATTGGCACTTATTTAGCATATTTAAGTGAGAATCTGAGACTTGTTTGGCCGACAACCTTGTATATATTGAGAACATATCAAAAATATTTTATGTCGATTGTTTTTAGTTGTTAGGGTAGTTTTGTTTTTGTTTAGTTCTTTTGTTTTACTCGAGGACGAGCAAAAGATAAGTTTGGGGGTATTTGATGGATGTGATTTTACACATCCAAAAGATATGTTCCTAAGCTTATTTTCTGTTCGAAACCTTGAAAATTTAATGTATTTTGTTAGTGTTTTGATAGTTCAGGGACTGAAGTGCATCAATGCTGAAAACGGAGGATTTGTACCCACTTTGGAAGTTCAAGGGCCAAGTTGTAATTTATTGGAAATTCAGGGACTAAACTGGAAATATGAAAATTTTGGAGGAAATTTGATTTATAAAAATTCGCGGGTTAAAGTTAAAAATAAAATCTCAAAGAGCGAAGTGCAAAAGAATTCATTATAGGGGTCAAAGTGCGACTGCAAAATTGCGAGACGGAACGAATAACAAAAGTTGGACAAAATCAAGGCATTTGGGGCCAAAAGGAGTAGGTGTGGCCGAGAGTTGCATGGAGTGGCCGACCAAATGAGGAGCTTGGTCATGCACAAATGGGCCAACATAGGCCAAGCTAAGTCATGCAAGGCAAGCAAAGGAAAACACAAAAGAAAATTGCATTTGATCAGAACGACTTGGCTGTTGGCACGACTCGTTTTCACGAGTCGAGCCGAGGCAAGAATTGGGCTCGGCAATGTGGGCCTGTTTTTGCTTCTTTCCCAATTTAGTTTTTGACCTAGGCACTTATTATATAAATAAAGGAGGGACTTATTTTATTGAGGGGAGCCGTGTACTGTGTAAAAAGAGAAGAAGATAATTACTTCCTCTGTCTCCGATTCAATTGAAGGTTTATGAGTTTTATGTTTTATTTTATTTTTGTAATTTTTATTATGAGTAGCTAAATTTCTTTTCGCAGATTGGATGTAACAATTGTCGAATTCTTATGCTAATAATGTTTTAATTCTTTCACACTTTTCTTGTTCATGTTCAATGGAATTTGCTTAATTTATTTTTAGACTTCAACATTATTGATTGATTTTGTTGGTCTTTAAATTACTAGGGTTTAAATTACTACACTTGCGTGGGTAATTTTTACATTGGCCTAGATTTCATTGAATAGATCCAATTGAAGACCTTGCGGAAATCAAAAGGGTCTAAAATCAATTGTTCTTTGGTTCTTAATGAATTGCGTTTTTGTTAATTTGATCTTGCGTGATAATTGATAATTACTCAATAATAGAATTGCAACCCGGCCATCTAACCGTCCCAACTCTTATTAAAGTGAACGATTTCTTGAACAAGATTAGTAATTATTTTTATAAATTAGCATAGGAAGGAGATAATTGTGAAACCCAATCCGTGAATCCTTGTCATTCTTGATTTCAATATCTGTTTTATTTTAATTAGTTAATTTAATTGCTTTTCAATTTAGTTTATTTTAATCAATCAAAATCAACCCCCCCTTTTTGTTACTCTTTGCATTAATTAAATCAACTTGTTAATTCACTCAAGTCTCTGTGGTTCGACCCTTACTTTTGTATATTGCTACTTCGGTAACTTGTACACTTGCAAGGTTTTTTATTACACAGTGGAATTTTATCCATCAACAGGTTTTGTACAAGGACAGAAAGGGGGCATCTGATGACACTAGTTCGAAATCGAAAATTGTAGAGGTGGATATTCCTAACTCGGGTGGGAGCAGAACGGTTCATGATGACCATTGTCAGGAGGTCACTGAAGATGAACCACGTACTCCGGAACCAGATATTCCGCTGCGTAGATCCAGCAGGTTGCGTGGATCGCCTGACAGGTATACTCCATCCAATTAGTATTTGCTGTTGACAGATAATGGGGAACCAGAATGTTATGCGGAGGCTGTTCGTAGTGCACTTTGTAACAAGTGAAAAGCTGCGATGGATGATGAGATGGACTCATTGAAGGCCAACAAAACTTGGGAGTTGACTGAACTACCTAAGGGGAAGAAGGCACTGCATAACAAGTGGGTTTACAGGATCAAGGAGGAAGCGTAGCAAGCGTTACAAGGCAAGACTGGTTGTAAAAGGGTTTCAGCAAAAGTACGGTATTGACTACACCGAGGTATTCACTCCGGTTGTGAAGATGACCACTATCAGAATGGTTCTGGGGATAGTAGTGGCGGACAACTTGTTGCTTGAACAGATGGATGTGAAGACAGCTTTTCTTCATGGGGACTTGGAGGAAGAGATTTACATGGTACAGCCAGAGGGTTACTTGTCTAAGGGTAGCAGGGAGTTAGTTTGCAGATTGACTAAGAGCTTGTATGGCCTTAAACAAGCTCCTAGGCAGTGGTACAGGAAGTTTGATGGATTCATGCATGACATTGATTTTATCAGATGTGAGGCGGATCATTGTTGCTACTTCAAGAACACGGACAATGGGTATATTATCTTGCTGTTATATGTGGACGACATGCTAATAGCGGGCTCTAGCAGTAGAGAGGTAAACAGATTGAAGACTCAGTTGTCAGAACGGTTCGAGATGAAGGATTTGGGAGAGGCCAGAAAAATCTTGGGCATGCGGATTGACCGGGATAGGGAGTCGGGCAAGTTGGTTCTTTCACAAGCAGAATACGTTGAGAAAGTCTTAGCAAGGTTTTGTATGGAAGAGGCGAAGCCAACAGGGACGCCATTGGGTTTGCATTTCAAGCTATCCGAGAAGGACTCACCTAGGGGCAAGGAGGAGCGTGACAAGATGGAGAGAACTCCATATGCTTCAGCAGTGGGGAGTCTCATGTATGCAATGGTGTGTACAAGGCCGGACATTGCACATGCGGTGGGAGTAGTCAGCCGGTTTATGGGCAATCCAGGAAACAACATTGGGAAGTGGTTAAGTTGATCCTACGTTACTTGAAGGGTACTGCTGGTAAGGCTCTGTGTTTCTCGAGCAAGGAAGTGGTGTTAGCGGGTTATGTTGATGCGGACTTGGCATCAAGTGATCTTGATAAGAGGAGGAGTACTACGGGTTATGTGTTTACATTGGGTGGTACGGCAATCTCCTGGGCTTCTAAATTGCAGAAGATCGTGGCGCTATGACCGCAGTAAGCGTAATATGCGGCTGACAGAGGCGAGTAAAGAGATGGTATGGCCGCAGAACTTCGGTGAACTTGGGAAAACGCTAAGTGGTAACGTTCTCTACAAATGATAATGAGTGCAATACATTTGGCAAGAAATCCGGCGTTTCATTCAAGGACGAAGCACATTGAACTGAGGTTTCACTACATCAGACATCTCTTGGAGGAGAAGATCTTGGGGCTAGAGAAGATATTGGGATCAGAAAATTCGGCTGACATGTTGACAAAGGTTGTGAATCTTGATAAATTGAAGTTGTGCAAAGCTTCAATTGGGCTCGAAGAATAGAAGAGGAGGATGGCACTACCATGATCGAGGTGAGCACTAGGAGGACACCAAGGATGAGTTGAAGACGGATACGGGGCTTATATGTATGGTTGATCTCTAGGTGGGAGATTGTTAGAATAGAGGACCAACCGGGTTAGACATCGAAGCAAGGGGGAAAAATTCGTCAGTGGTTGCTGGAGACAAGAGCGGCCGCACAGGTGGTGTGCGCGACCGCGCTCTTGGACAGAGACTTGTGGCTCGGTGGGAATTCCTCGAGGGCGACCGCGCTTGGCATGAGGGCGACCGCGCTGGGGTTTTTTCAAAGGCGTTGGAGTTTCTGGATGGTAGCGCGATCGCGCTTCTGAGGAGGGCCGCCGCGCTCGGCCCGTTTCTCGGCCCGCATTTCCTTGTTTGTCTAGGGTTTGGTTTGTTTCCCTAGGTCATATATAAGCAATGTTCCGCCCCCTTTCTCATTGTAACACAAATTCTACATACATAGTGCAAGATCCTGATTTGGTAGTGCCCCCAGACGTAGCCAATCAAATTGGTGAATTGGGTTAACAATTTCTTGTGTCTTTTTCTGTGTTTTTAATTTCTTGTACTTTGTTTGTGTGCGATTTTTATTCTTGTAGGTTTACTTGGGTGTGGAGGGCTATATTAACAAAACAGCAAGCAAAAGCAGTTGTTGGTGAGGCACCTCCAACATTTTTCTCAAGGGCTACCTCCGACTCGACTATGGGAGGAAAAGCTTCTGATCAGCCCAAACGAATCCCAATGTCCAAAGATGAAATTGAAGCTATTTTGTTGGGTGGCTGTATCTGAAATGGATGACAAGAATTTGCAAATGGAGAAGAAAGATTGTTGAAGAAATTTTTGCTGTTAAACTATTACAGGGGCATTCCTACATAAATTCATTTGACACTTTAAAAAAAAAAAAAAAAAGACTACCCCTGCTTATTATTTTATTAATATTTATTATTATTATTATTTTAGTATTATTATTTTATTATTATTATTATTATTATTTTATTATTATTATTTTATTATTATTATTTTATTATTATTATTATTTTTATTATTATTATTATTATTATTTTACTATTATTATTATTATTTTATTATTATTATTATTATGTTATTATTATTGTTATTATTATTATTGTTATTATTATTATCATTTATTATTATTATTTATTATTATTATTTTTTTATTTTTTTATTATTATTATGTAAATGGGCAAATTGCAAATAAGGGTCTGAAGTATGCACGTGCGGGTCACGTGGTGATTTAACCAAGAAATTAACGATTCCGTCAAAAAAGCCCTTAATTGTCAACATTTGGTTACTTGAGACCCTAAATCGCCAAATTTAAAACATCGGACCCCTTTCCGCGAACGGGGTGCATACTTCAGGCCCTTATTTGCAATTTGCCCATTATTCTTTAACAACTCTCGTGCCGCCCCTCCACTAGCCCCCCCCCCCCAACCCCCCAATCACTACCACCACTACCACCACCATCCCGTCAAAAATTTATTTTTCTTCATATTAATTTTTTTATCAACTCTCCTGCCACCCATTCCCACCCCCACACCCTACCTACCCACCCCTCAATCACTCACCAACCCACCCCAACCCCCTACCTTCACCCTACCTACCCACCTCATTTCCACTCCTTTATCCTATCTTAATTCTAACCCCTATCTCACCCTCTCCCCCACCACCTACCCTACCTTTATCCCCCCATCCACCTACCCTACCTATTTCATTTTATTTTGTGTTTTTATTGGAAAATATTATTTTTATATTTACCAAACACATGAAAATGATTTCTTCTTAGATTTATCAAATAATCGAATGTCATTTTTCGAAAAATATTTTCATTTTTCAGAAAATGTTTTCCAAAAACCTTTTCCGAATAATGTTTTTCCCCAAACAAATGGAGTTTTAGCACGAATAAATTTTACAGGCCCAAACCTTATAATTAAACAACCATAAACCAACCACAAGCCAATATTATTTCACAAGGAAATCAAAAATTAACAAATATAGGGACAATAACATAAAGTAGAAGTAGAAGACAAACACAACCCAATCAAACACAATACAGGCACAAACCTTAATTAAACAAGGTAATTATAACTAGAACTAGCACTAGCACTAGAACTGCTAGATTTTCCACGAAGACCACGGAAATAATCTCTGGGATTCCTCTCAAATCTCTGTCTAGACATTCTGTAATTCCTATCGGGCACCTTCTTCATCTTAACTGGCACTCTTCTTCCTCCACCGCCACAACAACAGCAGCGGCATACAAAGAAGACGGCAAATGATTGCCGCCACGATCAGATAGTGATATGATCGTGAAAAAATGAATTTGGGCCTACACAGTTTTCATGGGACCCAACATATTAAGAATGTATCAAGGACCAAGAAATAGGCCCAAGACAGATTAAAGGAAACTTGGCGACATTACTAGTATGAAAGCAAGAAACGGAAACCAGCGAGAAACCCATTTGTAACGACCCCAAATTTCCACAACAATAATAATACTTAATTTATAATAAAATAATCTCCAACGGCTACTAAAAACCATAATTCAAACACTAACCACAATTTGAAATAACTTAAATGCTGAAAAACGGTAACACTTTCAACGGCTAGTACAATCCACTAGCTCAACAAAATTCTTTAAAGTCTAACAAACTCTCAAATAACTGAAACAACTTACTAAAGAGTCTAAAATAAAAATAAACTAAACCGATCCTTGAACTCCTTATGAAGTGCTCCCGAACCGTTTCACATTCTTTCTATATGAAATCTGGAAGAAAAAGAGATGAAAGGGTGAGCGAACAATGCCCAGTAAGTTCATATACAACCCCTCCGGTTACTAAGGAGGAGTTGACCTGAAAGAATATCAAATGATACAAGTTTCAAATAACAATCGAAGACACAACGAAGTACAAATTCGAAGTCATTATTTAACAAATTCTCAAATCACATGTCTTTCAAAATCTCAATGGTTTCACAAACTGAGTTGACAAATATTTTGGAGTTTCAAATGATGACGAAATCGATTCAAATTGACTCGAATGATTTACTTAATTAAAATTGTTCCATACCAGCTTTAACTAACTAAACCACTCACAGATTATAAGGAAATTCAAAGGACTGATAAGCTGAACAAAACTAACTCGAGTAATCTAATTATCTACAACTGTCCCATACCAGCCGTAGATAATCAAATCACTCATAGACATCATGATCACATAAGTGGTCCACTGACCTTATCAAACCAAAATCCCATAAAGGGAACAAAAGCCCACAAAGAGCACTAATACCCACAAAGGGTTCGAAATTCCACAAAGGGCACAAAGGTTGACTCCGCAGAGTCCTAAACAGTGCACCACTACTACATTGAAGCGGTGAACTAAGTTTGCCCGAAGGCCAAAATATCAAATATACCCCGCCGAAGCAGGTTGTCTAACTTAGTGATCATTAATGGAACAAAAATCACATTATATCAAAACTCATTTTTTATACAGAATACGAACTTTCACAATAACAACAAAATTCTGTATTTACGAAATCAAAAGGACGATATAGCAAACGAATAACAAAAGATTAGCAAATAATGGTAAGCGAGGGAGTCAAAACAAATACTGACGCGAGGTCAGCTTTTACGTATCAAAGAAACGCACATCGCCAAGAAATATGCGAATGCCTAAACAATGAAACGGAGCGAAAATCAATTAACTTAAAGATGTATAATCCCTTACCTTGGCCTTGCTTTCCTTCCTTAAGCAACGCCTTTACGCGAAATCTACAATCACGGAATAACATAACTTAGGCACAAGTAATCGTTTATTACTTCTTATGTACCTATACTTCCTTTCTTTAGTTAACCTATGAGTTACTCTTAGAATCACATTAACTGGTTAACTAACTTTCTATTTTTAGAAACTTTCCTAATTTAGCAGTTTCTTAATTTTAGAAACTTTCTTCTTATAGATCTTTCCTCAAGAGGACACTTAGGTTCATTCCTTTCAATGGAAGTCTAATTCCTTGATGGCTTCCTAATTACGGTCCCTCTTCTCTATTGGGTAACCTTCTTTATTTGGAAAGTTTCCTTCTTCGGAAGCTTTCAATTTCGAACCCCACTATTCTAGGAACTTAAGTCTTTTAATATTCTTTTTAATACTAAAGTGTTATTTTTTCTTCTTTCCCTTTGATATAACTCTTTTAAAGTTTTTGGGCTTCTCCTTAATTTCAAAAGGTTCCTTTAATTTTTCTTAATTTCAACAAAGTCCTTTAACTTTCTAAGATTGACAAAGGAGTCCCTCAACTTTTGAAAAATTACAAAACAGTCCCTCAACTTTTGAAAAATTGCAAAACAGTCCCTCAACTTTTAAAATTTACAGAACAGTCCCTAAGAAACTTTGGACTTTTCAGTTCAGTCCCTTAGTTAACTGTTCAGTGAATAACTTAACTGAAAATCAGAATTTAATCCCTTCAGCTTTGTAAACATTGCAGTTTGGTCCCTTTTTCAGTTTGAAAACTAACTGTTTTTATACAAAATAGACCGAAAGCCTAACACCTAAATAGAGACATACCCCAAACACATCTAGACCAATCGGCCGAACCCTAGGTGTTTCAAAAACATTGTTTTTGTTCCTCTTTTTATTTTTCAAACAGTAAACATCTCATTTAATTTACATTTTCTTTAATCAAACACTTTTAATCATATTAATTGTGTTAGATTTAAATCCAAATCAAGATGAACTAGGGTTATGATTACTTCATTATAACCTTCAATTCCCCAT
Source organism: Adenophora triphylla var. japonica (assembly GCA_022495995.1). NCBI lineage: Eukaryota > Viridiplantae > Streptophyta > Magnoliopsida > Asterales > Campanulaceae > Adenophora > Adenophora triphylla. Next base: position 145,625 of record JAFEMH010003929.1, read on the forward strand.
TATTCAAACCCTTAATTTATACATTAAACTCTAAGGTTAAACCATTAACAATCTAAGAATTGACCAAACCTAGAATTAAAATAGTTTTAGAATTTCAAAAATTCATAATAAAAATCCCAATCTAATCTCAAGAGTTTCTAGGATTTTCTAGATTCTTTTAAAATTCAAGAATAATAATTATGGGACGGAAGAATCCTTACCTTGGTTTTATATTTTCTCCTTCTTTTTCTTTTCCTTTCCCAAGTTGGCTGCCACCTATTTTCTTGTTTTTCAATATTCACGGTTGAACAGTGCCGCCTCTTCCCTCTCTAATTCCTTTCTAATTCCTTGTTTAATAAAATATTGTAACCCTATTAGAAAGTATATATTTATATTAATAGGTTTCCAAATCCTAAGCTAATTAGGTAGTCCAAGCCCAATAAAATAAGCCCACAAAATTCTTAATCCAATAATAACTCAAGCCCATTACTTCCAATTATTTTATTTAAAAGGTAATTCAAATAATTTAATTTAAAGAAATAATTTAATTACTAAAACATTTATTTAAAATGAGTATTTATAAAACGGTTCTACTAAACCTAAGCCCAATACCAAAATCCAACTCATCTAAATAATTTAACCCACATAATATAATTCTAGGAATTCAATACAATATTAGGCCATCTAAAAGCCTAAGTGAAAATTTAACAATTTATCAAATAATTCTCGTAAATTTTTTTTTTTTTTTGGTTATTACATTCTTACCCCCTTAAAAGAAGTTTAGTCCTCTAAACTTTCATAATTCCATGAAGCAACTAATCCTATCATATCAATCTCCACTAAATACCCCAATAATGACACTGAGGTCAAACCTAAGGCTCAGATCAAACTTATCCTCACACATTCTAAACTCCCAAAGATCTAAAAGCTCAATTCAAACTTATCCTCATACATTCTATCTCCCAAGGATCTAAAAGCTCAAATCAAACTTATTCTCATACATCCTAAACTCCCAAAGATCTAAAGCCAAAGCTCTGATACCAACTGTAACGACCCCGAATTTCCAGAACAATAATAATACTTAATTGATAATAAAATAACCTCCAACGGCTACTAAAAATCATAATTCAAACACTAACCACAATTTGAAATAACTTAAATGCAGAAAAACGGTAACACTTTCAACGGCTAGTACAATCCACTAGCTCAACAAAATTCTTTAAAGCCTAACAAACTCTCAAATAACTGAAACAACTTACTAAAGAGTCTAAAATAAAAATAAACTAAACCGATCCTTGAACTCCTTATGAAGTGCTCCCGAACCGTTTCACATTCTTCCTATATGAAATCTGGAAGAAAAAGAGATGAAAGGGTGAGCGAACAATGCCCAAGAAGTTCATATACAACCCTCCTTACTAAGGAGGAGTTGACCTGAAAGAATATCAAATGATACAAGTTTCAAATAACAATCGAAGACACAACGAAGTACAAATTCGAAGTCATTATTTAACAAATTCTCAAATCACATGTCTTTCAAAATCTCAATGGTTTCACAAACTGAGTTGACAAATATTTTGGAGTTTCAAATGATGACGAAATCGATTCAAATTGACTCGAATGATTTACTTAATTAAAACTGTCCCATACCAGCTTTAACTAACTAAACCACTCACAGATTATAAGGAAATTCAAAGGACTGATAAGCTGAACAAAAACTAACTCGAGTAATCTAATTATCTACAACTGTCCCATACCAGTCGTAGATAATCAAATCACTCACAGACATCATGATCACATAAGTGGTCCACTGACCTTATCAAACCAAAATCCCATAAAGGGAACAAAAGCCCACAAAGAGCACTAATACCCACAAAGGGTTCGAAATCCCACAAAGTGCACAAAGGTTGACTCCGTAGAGTCCTAAACAGTGCACCACTACTACATTGAAGCGGTGAACTAAGTTTGCCCGAAGGCCAAAATATCAAATATACCCCGCCGAAGCAGGTTGTCTAACTTAGTGATCATTAATGGAACAAAAATCACATTATATCAAAACTCATTTTTTTTATACAGAATATGAACTTTCACAATAACAACAAAATTCTGTATTTACGAAATCAAAAGGACGATATAGCAAACGAATAACAAAAGATTAGCAAATAATGGTAAGCGAGGGAGTCAAAACAAATACTGACGCGAGGTCAGCTTTTACGTATCAAAGAAACGCACATCGCCAAGAAATATGCGAATGCCTAAACAATGAAACGGAGCGAAAATCAATTAACTTAAAGATGTATAATCCCTTACCTTGGCCTTGCTTTCCTTCCTTAAGCAACGCCTTTACGCGAAATCTACAATCACGGAATAACATAACTTAGGCACAAGTAATCGTTTATTACTTCTTATGTACCTATACTTCCTTTCTTTAGTTAACCTATGAGTTACTCTTAGAATCACATTAACTGGTTAACTAACTTTCTATTTTTAGAAACTTTCCTAATTTAGCAGTTTCTTACTTTTAGAACCTTTCTTCTTATAGATCTTTCCTCAAGAGGACACTTAGGTTCATTCCTTTCACTGGAAGTCTAATTCCTTGATGGCTTCCTAATTACGGTCCCTCTTCTCTATTGGGTAACCTTTCTTTATTTGGAAAGTTTCCTTCTAAGCTTTCAATTTCGAACCCCACTATTCTAGGAACTTAAGTCTTTTAATATTCTTTTTAATACTAAAGTGTTATTTTTTCTTCTTTCCCTTTGATATAACTCTTTTAAAGTTTTTGGGTTTCTCCTTAATTTCAAAAGGTTCCTTTAATTTTTCTTAATTTCAACAAAGTCCTTTAACTTTCTAAGATTGACAAAGGAGTCCCTCAACTTTTGAAAAATTACAAAACAAATCCTCAACTTTTGAAAAATTGCAAAACAAATTCTCAACTTTTAAAATTTACGTAACAGTCCCTAAGAAACTTTGGACTTTTCAGTTCAGTCCCTTAGTTAACTGTTCAGTGAATAACTTAATGGAAATCAGAATTTAATCCCTTCACTTTGTAAACATTGCGCTTTGTCCCTTTTTCGCTTTGAAAACTAACCGTTTTTATACAAAATAGACCGAAAGCCTAACACCTAAATAGAGACATACCCCAAACACATCTAGACCAATCGGCCGAACTCCTAGGTGTTTCAAAAACATTGTTTTTGTTCCTCTTTTTATTTTTCAAACAAGAACATCTCATTTAATTTACATTTTCTTTAATCAAACACTTTTAATCATATTAATTGTGTTAGATTTAAATCCAAATCAAGATGAACTAGGGTTATGATTACTTAATTATAACCTTCAATTCCCCATTATTCAAACCCTTAATTTATACATTAAACTCTAAGGTTAAACCATTAACAATCTAAGAATTGACCAAACCTAGAATTAAAATAGTTTTAGAATTTCAAAAATTCATAATAAAAATCCCAATCTAATCTCAAGAGTTTCTAGGATTTTCTAGATTCTTTTAAAATTCAAGAATAATAATTATGGGACGGAAGAATCCTTACCTTGGTTTTATATTTTCTCCCTCTTTTTCTTTTCCTTTCCCAAGTTGGCTGCCACCTATTTTCTTGTTCTTCAATATTCACTTGAACAAAGGCCGCCTCTTCCCTCTCTAATTCCTTTCTAATTCCTTGTTTAATAAAATATTGTAACCCTATTAGAAAGTATATATTTATATTAATAGGTTTCCAAATCCTAAGCTAATTAGGTAGTCCAAGCCCAATAAAATAAGCCCACAAAATTCTTAGTCCAATAATAACTCAAGCCCATTACTTCCAATTATTTTATTTAAAAGGTAATTCAAATAATTTAATTTAAAGAAATAATTTAATTACTAAAACAATTATTTAAAATGAGTATTTATAAAACGGTTCTACTAAACCTAAGCCCAATACCAAAATCCAACTCATCTAAATAATTTAACCCACATAATATAATTTTAGGAATTCAATACAATATTAGGCCATCTAAAAGCCTAAGTGAAAATTTAACAATTTATCAAATAATTCTCGTAAATTGTTTTTTTTTTTTTGGTTATTACACCATTAGGGTCCATTTCTGAAACTAGCGTGACCTCAAAGTTAGAACCCGCCTGACGAGATGTGAATCAGCGATAATAATGAAAGGTTATCGCACAGACAAGGATGTCGCCAAGCGGCGACAAGTGAGTTAACAGCAATATTCCAGAAGCAGCCAAAGACGTAATACTTGGGTTCACAAAATCTGTTATGAAATGATGAACTATTTATCGGATAAAGGGTGGCGTCTCCACTAACTTTAAGTGCTCATTTACATCCAATTAAAAGACGACACGTGGCAAGGGCATGTGACATGCACATGACAAGAGAAAGTATATAAACATCACAAACCAGAAAATATAAATATCAAGTACAATATTCAGTGTATTCTTTCAGTTTCCATCCATTGTACTTTTTTCTTCTTCACCTGAACAAGTAATTATTCTCACGTCGGAGGGGCTTTGCCAGAGATGCCCCCGACCTAGTTTACGTGTGCTTTGTGTGTAGGGTTACACGGAGAAGGCAGCTGAATATTCACCACTGAACATCTTACATTGGGCCTGTGCAACCATTTTTTGTGTGGTAACATCAGATAGGGGCTTGCAAGGTGGAGCCAGTGATGGATTTTATCGTCTCTTGTCTCTGGTGGGAAGAATTTGTCAAAAGAAGTGTGGAAATAGTTAGCAAGATTCTGAAGAGCTAAGAGCAATTCATGGAAATTCTCCTTGAGGGTGGTTAATATGGTGTCTCCGATGTCTTTCCAGTCGGCCACTTGAACATAATTCATGGTGATCGATATTGCCCCAATGAATCTCATTTCATCAACTAAAAAGCGTTTCAGATAAATAGTCGAAATATGCCAGTATGCCACGTATTAACACTTTGTTTACAATTAATACAATGTATCACAATGTTACCACTTGAAGCAACGTATTTGTCAAATTTGTTTCAAATAATGCTAGATTTTACACGAAGACCACGGAAATAATCTCTGGGATTCCTCTCAAAACTCTGTCTAGACCTTCTGTAATTCCTATCGGGCGCCTTCATCATCTTAACTGGCATTCTTCTTCCTCCACCGCCATAACAACAGCAGCGGCATACAAAGTAGACGGCAAAACTGATTGCCGCCACGATCAGATAGTTATATGATTGTGAAAAAATGGATTTGGGCCTACACAGTTTTCATGGGGCCCAAAACATTAAAAATGGATCAAGGAACAAGAAATAGGTCCAAAACAGACTAAGGAAAACTTGGCGACATTGCTAGTATTAAGGACATGGATGAGTGAAATAATTTTGATATTTGGTGGATACACAATTATTCAATTAATCTTAATCATACAACTAAATGAAATAAGAGACGTGAGAAAATCGAAACCACACTCTTTGATGAGCAACACATATCCGCCGAAATTATGAGATTAAAGAGCATTTAATTGGTGGAAAATCTGACATATATTCTTTTAAAGTTCCAATCCTAACCTAAGTTTAACCACAATTACGGTGTGTATTCATTTGGGGGACAACTTTCTCATTTATATAATTATATCCCAGAAGAGTTCATACTCTCATATGTACGAAAATTTAAAAATAAAAATGAAAATGAATAAAAAATTTCAAAGTGGATATAAATGAGAAAGTTGTCCCCCATTTTTAGAGCCCGTTTGGGAAAGTGGATATAAATGAGAAATTTGTCCCCCATTTTTAGAGACCGTTAGGGAGTGATTTTTTAGGGCCTAAATATGCGTTCAATCAGGAAATCACGGCAACTCAACGCAATCCAAGGTTTAGCCGACAAAATAGCGTATGCGATTGGAGGCCTCTAGACGCGGAAAGTTGTGTTCCTCATAATCAGCTTTGCGCCTGCTTTTCTGAGTAATCAGTTTCAAAAAATCAGCTTTAACCAGCCAAATCCTGGATTTGCCCTTATCACTCTCGTTATGCTCTGTTATATAAAGCATATTTCAGTGTGTCAAACTTGAATCACATAAGTTTTTTCCGAAAATACAAGGTTGGGTATCAATCAAGTAAGTTTCTTTATCATTATCGTATACAAAGTTCATATAAATTGATTTTTTTAGATGTATGTAGCTGAGTTTTTGTTCAAGAACAATATACGTATGCATTGCATTGAAAAATCGAGTCTTCAATCCATGTTTGTTTTGCTTTTGGATAATGCACTCTATGTGTTTGTATTTTTGCCTAAACCAATTCTAAAAGTGTATTTTTCACCGGAAGTGCTGAATAGATTCGTAATCCTGGCATATGTAGATAGTAAAGGGAGTGTGCAGTGCTAAATCAGGACCAAGTTGTAGAAGTAGCTTCCTATTTGTAGTTTAAAATATTCATAATTCTGATGTTGTAAGCTTGGTATAGTAAATAATGCACTGAAATGAGGTATATGTGTGCCGTTTGGTATAGTAAGCAAAGAGATCATGCAATAATGAGGTATATGAGTGCCATTGGGTCAGTTCTAATGCCCTTTTTTCGTATTTATAATCTCCGAAATCTGTAACAATCAGTAGTGTTGTTCATGAGTTCTGACAAGAGTGGTTCTAGCTTGTATTCTGAAATGGGAAGTGTTGTATACAGTTATTAGTTGTTACTGGATATAAATGCTGGATACTATCCATGGATTGTAATGGTTGTTTGCTATTTGTTGTTTGCTGGTTGTATACAGTTGTTACTGGATATAAATTATGGATTGGGCCAGCACTTATGCCCTTTTATTTCTCTTTGTTGGCTATTTGTTGGTTATTGCCACTGTTGGTTGTTTGCTGATATTTCCTCTGTCCCTTTTGAAGTTACTCCTTTTATTTCCAAATTGTAATGGTTTCATTAGTGTTCCTTTTAATCTTTTATTTTCCTCTGTTGTTGGCTATTTGATGATGCTGGTTATTGCCACTGCACTATTCATTTTCTTGGAATTGTCATGCCCAAAATTGATCATTTGTTGTTTGATGATGTTGGTTCCATTAGTGTTCAAAATATTAAAGGTTACCTAGCACCATACAAAGAAGAGAGGTACCACTTGCCTGATTTTCATCGTGGGGAACAACCTATGAACACACAGGAAAAATTTAACCAAGCTCACTCTTCATTGAGAAGCATAATCGAGCGAAGCTTTGGAGTGTGAAAAGCTCGGTGGAGAATTTTAAATGACATGCACTCATTTACTTTTGACATGCAAGTTGCAGTAGTATGTGCATCAATGACTCTTCTACTATATCAGAAAAAAGCTAAAGCGGATGAAGTATTTCGCAATTATGAGGGACGCCCCGAACTTGTTCTGACACGAGACTCTGATGTAGAACACACAACTTATTCTCGAGTGGTCGCAAATGAACGAGAAATGGATGAATTTCGCGACCGATTGACATTACAAATTGCAACATCCGGTAGTAGTTAACATTGAAAATGCAAATTTCATTTTATTTTTAATTTTCAAATTAATATGTTATCTTTTTTAATTTAGAAGGATTCTTATGAGTTTAAATGTGTAAGGGTATTTTAGTCATTATTAATTTTATAATCACTTATATAGTGTGGTAGCCAAACATATTTGAAAATCACTTTTGATATAAAATCACTTTTCAAAATTGTAAGCCAAACACAATTTTAAGTTTTAAACAATCATTTTTACTGAAATCACTTATTGAGAATCACTTTCAAATAATCAGAAGCAATGTCAAATCCACCCTTCCCCACATCTTTCCACACTACTACACCACCAACGCTCCCCCCCCTTCACTCGCTTCTCACTGCTAGTCCCCCTGCCTTGCCTCTTATTGTTCATCTTCCCCTCCACTCGCCGCTCACCCTTGTCTCACTCTTCTCCGCTGCCGCCCCATTCCTCACGACACCATTACTTCCACTTTTTTTTCTATTTAGATTTGTTGATTTTCTTTTGGTTGAATTTTTAGATGGTGGTGATCAGAGATATTTTTCCATGGTTGATTGTTAACTGCAAGTTGTGGAGTGATGGTGGTGATGATTGATCGGTAGCTGGTTGGGTGGTGGTGAGTAGGGATGGCAATTTGTCCGAACCCGATCCGTATCCGGGACGATCCACACCGTAGCGGGGCGGATTTGGTAGCATTTTTTGAAAACCCGGCGGGTCACGGGGCGGGTTCGGTTTCACCCCTCAACCCGCGGGGCCCCGCCCCGCCCCGCATACTATTATATATATGTAATTACTATAATACCCCTCACCCATTTTAATTATTACCCTTACCCCCAGACTCCCAGTCCCCCTATTCTATGTTGGGCCGTTGAATAGCTGGGCTAAAGCCCAAAAAAATGATTTTGGACCATGTGGGCCGCTGTTCAAATGGCTGGGCTAGCTAAAACCCAAAAAAAATTGATTTTAGACATGTGGTGCGGGGCGGGGCGGGGCGGATGCGGGTTCTCCAGTTGGCGGGACGGGGCGGGTTCAGTACTAGGGGGGTTTGTATTTACGTGGGACGGATCAAAATAGAAATGGGACATACCTTTTGGGACAAGTGAAAATGGCAAATGAGACAATCTTTCAGTGACGAAGGGAGTATTAAAATGATCAATAAATTTAACATTGATTGAACTGTATTAATGGATTAGAGGGAGCATGGGTTAAACTTGGAATAAAATGTAATAACAAATATTATTATTCAAAAGTTACAATAAAAATTGAACAAAAACAAAAGTTAGTTATAAATAATACAAGAACCCGTAACAAGAACACACATGATCAAACAAATCTTAAGCAACATTGACTAGAATAGTCTTGGGCTTTTTCGGCTCCGGCGGAGGCAATTTCTCTACGGTAACAGTAAGAACTCCATCTTGACAAACGGCAGAGATTCCATCTACGTTTGCGTTCTCCGGCAACGCAAATTTCCTCATAAATTTCCCCATCCTCCTCTCCATCTTCACAATCTTAACTCCTTCCTTCTCTTCTTCTTCTCTCTTTCTTTCTCCACTTATCACCAACACATTATCATCCTCCACAAGTACCTTAATCTCGCCGGATTTTACTCCGGGCATGTCAACGGCAAAGACGTACGAATCCGAGGGCTCCTTCACGTCCACCGGCGTAGCTGCCATCGCTTTTGCATCACGAATGTAATTTTGAGTTGGAGCGTTGGACGACGACTTGGTGTCTTCACCGGCGCCGTTCTGGATTTGGTTGAGCGCGTGAAACATGGGTGAATTGAATCTCAAGATATTCAGACCAAGTCCAATAGGTCAACTACCAAAAAACATTCAACTACTCTAATATTACGACACATCATTTTCTCTCTTCATTCACTTAATCATTCAACTACTTTCTCAACTACACCCCCCATAATAAGCTAGTTTAGTTTAAAATTCAACTCCTCCCAACTCATTATTCTATACCCCACCATTTTTTATTTTATTTACAATATTTAATTTTATAATTAAAAAATTAATAATAATAATAATAATAATTTATTATTAAAAAATAAATTATTAATATTTTTATTTATAAATTTGAGATTTTTAAAAAAAAAATTAATTCAAGATTTTATTTAATTTTATAAATTCGAGATTTTATTATTAAAAAATAAATTATTAATTTTTTTGGTGTACAAAAAATATGAAAGTTATGTCATTTTATAGAGAAAAAAAATTCCAGAATTTTGGAAAAAAAAATTAAAAAAAATTATTTCTGTCAAATAATTGAGCTCAAAAAACGGGGTGGAAAAATAAAAAGAAAAAGAAAAACCAACCAATCACAAATGGGACACTTGTCCCCTTAGGAAAAAAAAAAAAAAAAAAGGGCGGACGCGCCAAGAGATTGGCGTGAAGTACACGCGCCAATGAGAGCCGGACACCTGTCCTCTTCAACCGGGTTGAACATATTCATCCCACCCCCCTCAACTACCCCCTCTCAACCCCTTATTAAACACACTCAACCAACTAACTCCCACTCAACTACCCCTCTCAACCCACTATTGTACATGGCCTCATATCTACTATTTGAGAATTGAATTTGGCTTTTACTCCCTTCGTCCCACGTGATTGCAAACTAACTTTTTGGGTGTGAGAATTAAGGAAAAGTGATGTAAGAAAGAGAAAAAGTTAAATGTTGTGAGTATGAAAAATTAAATAGGAGAGAGAATGAGTGGGAGGAATAGTGAGGAGAGAGAATGTTGTGAGTGTAAAAGTAAAGTAGGAAAGAGAATGAGTGGGTGAAATAGTGAATATTCTTTGCCATTTTGAGAAGTTTGCATTTACGTGGGACGGACCAAAATAGAAATAAGTTTGCATTCACATTCACGTGGGACGGAGGGAGTATATTTTTGGTAATGGATAGGGGCGGATTGAAATCTACTCCCTCCGTCCCATAAGTCTTAAGAAAACTTTTCATTTTGGGCGTCCCATAAGTCTTAAGAATTCTCAAAATGGAAACCTTAAATCACTATTCTCTCCACTCATTCTCTCTCCTACATTATTTTAATACTCACAACACATTATAATTTACTATTCTCTCCACTCATTCTCTCTCCTATTTAATTTTTCACACTCGCAACACTTCTTCCACTCATTCTCTCTCCTAATACTATAATAATATTCCTTAATTCCCTTGCCAAATAGAATCTTCTTAAGCTCTATGGGACGGAGGGAGTATAGTATAAATGGGAACTCCCCGATGAACAGTTCCTTGAACAGTTTTAATGGGGGAATTTCCCATTTTGTCCTCACTATTTGGCCCCTTTCCCATTTTGTCCTTAAAAAAAAATTAATTTAAAAAAAAATAATAAAAAAAAAGACAAAAAAAAAAAAAATCGTGACCTTGAACACGGGCTTAGGCTAGTTAATTTATAGGTTTTGGGGAAGGAGTGGGGATGGGATATTTTATGCAGAGGCCAGAAGAAATTTCTAGATGGTTCTTTCTTTTTCTCGAAGGTGGTAGAACGTTCTTTTTTGAAATGCATGGGCTGATTAGGAAATTTTCTTTTTCTAGAAGGATGGAGAATTTCTAGTTTATAGTGCATAGACCAGTTCTTTTGTTGGCAATAGAATTTGTCACTGTAATTTGAAATATAACTTTTATCACAAAATTAAAAAAAAAAAAAATCAGTTCTTTTTTTACTATCTTATCTTAAAATGAATATAAAAAAAAATATTAAATTTACTTTTGAATTTAAAAATTTTTATTAATCAAGAATAAATTAATTTTTTAGACATTTATTTGGAAAGAGGGAGTAAATAATAGAAAATATTGGGTTTAGGTTTTAAATTTTATCATTTACAAGTTAAAACCCTCAATTTCAATACTATACAAATGAATTTAATAAAATAAAAATTATATTTTATAATATTAAGGTAATATGATTTTTATTATAAAACTTTTTTTATTATATTTTCCCTCCATTTTCCTCCATTTCAAAACGAATTACTAATTTAATTTAATAGCCATTTTGAAAAGGTTTATTTTTTGTAGCAAAAAATTATAAATATTCCAATTATTCAATTTTTAATTTTGCAAATATATAATGAATTTTGAATTATTATTATTTTAAAAAAATATTATTTAGGGACAAAGTTTTTAAAGATTTTTTTTGGAAAAAAAAAACTCATTTAATTTGGGATATAGAGAGAGTATTACTTTAGTTTATTTTTATCAAATTTAGCTTTATAATATGTTTTTCATCTTAACTGTTTAAAATGTTTACTGTTTTATACTGCATTTACGTTTTTTTTAAATTTTTTTTAACTGTTTCAGAAAATGAATTCAGATAGAAAATCAAACAACTTATCCAATTCAGAATTCAGTTTTCAGTTGTTGCCTCTTAATCATTCAGCCATTTTCAGAACTAAAATCAAATTTCAGCACTTATCAATTAAAAAAAACAAAACCCCCTAACTTGGAACATCATATCATATGATAAACAAACTATTTCTACACCTAAGGCCTCTGGTCTTGTGGTATGCTACAGCTGAGGGGTCGGAGCCTAAGGGTCCAGGATTAGTCCGACGTAAGTTGAGAACCCGGGAATCAAAAAAAAAAAAAACTATTTCTACAAGTAAATAGATACGCTTGCAAGATGCAAACCTCAACTACACACTTCAATTCTAATACTACCTTATTTTTAATTGTTACGGTTAATATGAATTTAGTTAATCACATTTTATCGGATATTGCAATGTGACATCAGACATTTTATTATTTGACTTTCTTTCCCGCATTGATATTTTGTTACAAATCCTTCAAAAAACTGACTTAAAAAATTTAACCTGACATTTTATTTTTTAGATCTCTTTTCCACATTGATATCTACTCCCTCCGTCCCGAAGAACTTTACCCCTTTACTATTGATTTTTTTTTGAGAACGAAAAATAAGAAATAATGTTATTAAAGTATGTGTTGTGAGTGGGAGGAGAGAGAATGAGTGGAGAGAATCGTAAATTTGAAAAGTGTTGTGAGTGGAAGGAGAGAGAATGAGTGGAGAGAATAGTAAAATTTTTTTCCTTTTTAAGAAAGTGAGACTTTAAAGTGGGACGCCCAAAATAGTAAAAGGGATAATGTTTTATGGGACAGAGGGAGTATATTACAATAGAGCTCACATCTAATCGCCACACAATCGATGATCAAGATTGAGTTTGAGAAAACATAACTGGTGGCTAGGATTGAATATGAAAAATAAATTTGTTTTTAACTTCCCACTCTGCTACAACGGTTACTACCTCTCTAACCGCCACACAAAGAGTGGCTTAGATTTTATCTCTCAAAAGACAAAGAGCGGCCTAGATTTAAAGTTGGAAAAAACAAAAAAAAAAACCCCTACACCGGTTACTAACTAATATAAATAATTAATAATTTTTATTAACAAAATTGAATTTTACTATGTTGACAGTTAAAAAATAATTACTCCCTCCGTCCCACTTCAATTTAGCCACTTTTCTTTTTGGGACGTCCCACTTCAAATGAGTCATTTCATAAATGGAAAGAAGCAAACAGTGTTTCGGACATTTATACCCTCATAATGTTTATATATTTACAAAAAAAGTCATTCATTATACCCTTATAATTTTAACATATTTACAAAAAAATCAATCATTAACTTACTATTCCTCCCACTCATTATCTCTCCTATTAAATATTTTTAACTTTTCCATTCTCTGTCCTCTAATCTTCTATCTACTTTCAATTCTTTACTCATTTTAAAAAAAAATTCTTAAAAAGCGTGTAAAGATGTCATGACTCAATTGAAGTGGGACTGAGGGAGTATTAATTTTAAGTATTAAGCTAAATGGTGAATTTACTAACAAATATTTTTTATACTGTGCTATTGCTTGCTTGATAATGTCTATTTTGCTTGATTTATATTTTTGTAGAACTTTTGCTACTCATGGAGTCTTTGAGAGGGATAGCAGGCTTGGTATTCAATATAATATCTTTTTACTATCAAATAACTATTATTAAATGTTTATGTGAATATGACATTTGTACAGTTATGATGGTATGTGGTTGGTTGTTTTGTTGTTCTTATTTTCTCCGTTTTCACTCACAACCTGTTTGTGAAAATATCTCATTACCTCAGTATTTATTTGGCTATATTTGGATCAGGCGATACAACTATTGTACTAAGAGGCTAAGATAAAAGTCTTAAGCTAGGTAGAAAGATGGTAGTGAGTAGAATGTGTTCTTTTAGGGAGTGGTGTGGGGTTGTTGGGGGGGGGGGGGACAATTCATCCTTTCTTTAATTTTTATACAGTCATTTTTATACTGTCATCGTGCGATCCGCACGGATGGATAATACTATTTTATTACAATAGAATAAAAAATGGCTTAAAAATTAACTTTTGTTAAAGAAGAAAAACTATTTTTTAAAACTGCTCAATATACCGTTTGGGCACAATGCCTTGCAAAAATTAACTTTTGTTTACTTACCTAAATTTTACCAACATTAACTTTTCAAACTCATACAAAATATTTTACCAAAAAGAGAACTCATACAAAATATCAACATGGAGACCATGGGAAAGGAATTGCAATAAATAAAATGTCAAGTCATATTGTAACATAAGATTTGATAAAATATAAATAATTAACAGAATTGTTACTCGTACCCGCAATATTATTGAATGCTCCCGCTATACTAAACCTACCCAAGAGATTAAACACCCAACACTACACACACCATCACTATTCTTATTTTACCTAGCTAAACCCCTAAATAGACACCCACCCATGCAGTGGCAGAGCCAGAAATTTAGTGAAGGGGGGGGGGCAAGAAATTTTGGAGTGAAGGAATGATGAACTACCCCCGAAAAAAAAATTCGGTGTATTTTTCCATACTGAATACTCCCTCCGTCCCACTCCACTGTGGACCTACTTTTTGGGCACGGGAATTAAGGAAAAGTAGGAGAGAGAAATAGGTGGAGGAGGTGTTTGTGAGTATGAAAAATTAAATAGGAGAGAGAATGAGTGGGAGGAATAGTTAGGAGAGAGAATGTTGTGAGTATAAAAGTAAAGTAGGAGAGAGAATGCGTGGGTGTAATAGTAAAAATTCTTTGCCATTTTGGACAGTTCACACTGGAGTGAGACGTCCTAAAAAGGAAATAAGTCCACACTGGAGTGGGACGGAGGGAGTACAATTAAAAACATAGAAAAATTATCTGCTTTAATGGTGCCAATAATTCATTAATTGATGTCTTATACAATTCGACACACATATAACATAATTGCACATATAAAAAAGTTCAACAAGTATTTTTATTTAACGTTTACAAATTGCCAAAAACTTGTAAAATTAAAACGCGTTTTTTCATAAGCTTAAGAAAAAACGTGTTTTAAAATTACCCGTAAATCTTTACCTCTCTCTAAACGCAAGGATCGTCTTCTTCACCGTTCCTTCCCTCAAAGGCGACAGCGCCTCCAGTGGTCTCATACTCCCCGATCTCGAAATAAATGGCTCAGGCTGATCTACATGTTTCCGCCGCCGAAGCAAACCCGAGCTGGGTGAACCGCTCCTGCTCCGACTAGGATTTGAGCTCCGGCTTCTGAACCTGGCGGCGATAATCCCCTAACTTCTTCGTCCTTTAATGTGGAGAAGAACCCTTGTTTCCTCTCCATAATAGACACTGCCCCTTTGCTTGAATTTGAGAAAACACGAGAAATTTCAGAGCAGATTCCAACGACGACGAAAGATTAAAGAGAGCAGGCAATTGCTGGTAATGGTGCGTGTAGCAGCTCACCGGAGAAGAACCCTTATTTTTCCCTTTTCTACACCCACATTCAGATTAATATTACCAGTGCATTTTAATTAGAGTGCCAGCGCATGGGTTTTAGAATGCCAGTTTATGTGATTTTGAATGTCAGTCCATGCTTTTTTTTAATGCCAGTGTACGTGATTTTGAATGCCAGTGTACGTAATTTTGATTGCCAGTCTATGCTTTTTTGAATGCCAGTCCATATTTTTTTGAATACCAAAGAAAATGATTACAAGTGTTTTTTTGAGTGCCGGTGCGTGTATTTGAGTGCCAGGTGTACGTGATTTTGAATGCCATCCATGTTTTTTGAATGCCAGTGCTTGTGTTTTTGAGAGCCAACAAAAATATTAGTGTAACATAGTGCCAGTGTTAGTGGAACAGAGTGCCAGTGTGAAGAGTGCCAGTTCATGTATATAAAAGTGCCCGTGTAAAAGTGCCAGTGCCAGTTTAACAAAGTGTCAGTGCCGGTTACACCGGCACTTTGTTAAATTGGTACCGACACTTTTTTCACCGGCATTTTGTTACACATGCACCGACACTTTATCACACCGGCGCTTGTTAAATGTACACTGGCACAAACGGGGAAACCAGTAATTACGAAAATGCCACCGTTTGTTTTGAATAATAATGCCCGCTTTTGAAAAACACGTTTTTTCTTATCTTATCTTAAGGAAAAACTAGTTTTTTATAAGACCAACTCCTACGAATTACATCTATTAAAAGAAAATTATAAATATAAAACATTTTTTTTTTCAAAATATACTTCCTCCATCCCATTAAAAGTTAAATTCTTTATCAAATGTCTCATTAAAAATTATACTTTTCTACCAATTTTCTCTCTTATACCTCACTTTTTATACTCACAACTCAATTTCATTTAATCTTTGTGTTTAAAATAAAAATAAAATTGTTAGTGAGACGGAGGAAGTACACCTACATTTAATCTCTGTGTTTAAAATAAAAATATAATTTTAGTGAGACGGAGAAAGTATAATCACAATACATATAATTATTTTTTTAAAGAAAATTGTATTACATATATAGTACACAAAAAAAACCCTCCTTGCCCCTACATGCCTCTGCCCATGCACCCACGCACAAAACACACCCATCAACTCGCATTCATCATACAACTATGTAGTATGGTTCACAATGGTGGATGACATTTCTTCTCTTTCTCCCTTCCCCCTTCCTCCTTTATATTCTCTCTTTCTCCGCACTTTCTTCTCATTTCTTTCTTTTTTTTCTTTTTTCTGGACTCTTTCTTCTTTCTTCCTCTACAATGTCGATCTCTAGCGATCACATGGAGTTCAATCAATGAAATTATTATTTTTTGCTTCCGATCTAAATCACGTAGGTTGTGTGTGAATTTTAAGAGTTTCCATTCGCTTATTTGCAGAAGGTGGATTTGATGCGAGAAATCGCAATTCGTTTAAAGTTATGTAGTATCAATTTTAGAGAAATTGCATTTTCAATTTTTAGGCCGGCATAACTCAAATTCTGCAAGTACTCTACTTCGTCTCTTTCTTGATTTCTTGTTGAAATTATAAAATAAAGTGGTTGTGTTTCACTGTCTGCAATTGAAGGTGAGTTTTAATTGAATGGTTAATATGCTCATTTTAATTAATGACAATTTGTTAGCAATTGTGTTGCGAACAATTCTCATAATTAAATTTAATTGAATCCAACACACACTCAGCTTCCCTTTCTCAAATTCAAATTCAAATCCAGATATAATTTCATGATTAAATCTCATCCAAAATTGATTTTTTAATCCATCACCATAGTTATGGTTACTTTCAATATTGGCATCAAAGACGACAAATACGAACAAAGAAACCCAAATCATAATTCAAATCGCAAAACCCATATCATAATTCAAATCGCAATCAGATTTCTCGTCCTAGGTTTTTCAGATTTCAAATCTTCAATTCTAAATCTGACTCGAATCTGCAATTGTTCTTTTGTTTGTGTGTTGATAGTTTTCTCTTTGAATCAGATCTATTTAAATGTAATCTGTTTGTGTTTTTGAATGTGAGTGACATGTGATTTTTGAATCTATATTCTCGTAATTAAATTGTAATTAACCCTAAGGCCTTGTTTGTTTTTTTGATTCAGAGCTCTTAATGTGGTGTAGGTCTGATTCGATCAGACCTTAAGCAAATAAGTGTGTTTGTTTTTTTTTTCTGTTCAGACCTGATAGACTCTTAAAATCCACTTAATTTTAAGTGATAAGAATGTCGCTATGCGCCACTGATTTGGGAATTTGGACAAAAATGTCCTCATAAAAATTTCATAATGCCCATATTACCCTCGCTTATAAGGGTGAGAAAGGAACCGTTTCATTCATTTGCTTCCGGTTACGATCCCGGCGGGTTCTCCAGCGGCGCTCAAACAACGACGGTAAGCTCCTTCTCCTTCTATCTTCGTCTTCCTCTCCCTCCCTCTCTCTTTCTTTTTTTAGGGTTCAGGCCAGGCGTTTAGGTAGGGTTTTAATTTGATGGCGTCGGAGGATGTAGTACGGCAAGACTAGCGCGACGATCGTTAATCTGGCTGAAGAAGAGAATATGTCTAGTGAAGGTGTTAAGGCTCCCAGTCGCACTGCCTTGCTTAGCATCTGCAAATCTCTCGTTGCTGGCGGCGTCGCCGGTGGAGTGAAAAAATCTCTCTGTATTTGTAAGGCTTACATTCATTCCTTCTTCCTCTCGAGTGAAAAAATCTCTCTGTATTTGTAATCAATCCTTTGTGTTAATGTAGAAAACATCCAAGTAGAGTGAGGCGCAAACATGGAACCATCACCAACTTCAGTAAGCCTCTCTCTCTCTCTCCATTTTGGGTTGTAGTGTTGTTTAGACACAATACCCACTTGGATTCTTGGATTTCTCTGTTCTTGGTACAACATATTGGTGTGGATCTAATGAAATTAGGTTGTGATTCTTGTTTTTTTTCGTTATTAATTTGATGGGTTTTCTTTTAATTTGTTTGATTGGGTTGCTTTAATCATTTAGGGCCGTTTGATTGTTTAATTGGCTACTATATTGAAGAACTTCAGCTACCAATCATATTGTTGTCCTTACAATTTTGTATTATTGGTTTCTTTTTGAGTTGTCTCTGTGATTGAATTGGAATTTGGGGGTGGTTGAGTTTGTTAGTTAACTAGGTTTATTTTTTTTCCTGAGAATGTCTATGAAGAAATGGGAATTTTAGGAGTTGCATTGTTGCAATTTCTGTAAGCAGAGCTTGGGTGAGTTGGGGGAGGATAGATCACAAATAGAAGAAAAAGAGTTTCTTCATTTACTTGTTTACTTCAATTTATTTCTTATTATGTTTTTGATTGATGAATTATGAATCTTTGGTGATTATGGAAAGGTTTCCTAGTTTTCATTTGTCTATCTGCTTGGTGAATTAAGATGGGTGTTTGATTCTGATAATTTTTTTGCTAAGAAACTTATCTTTTTGGCCTTTTTCCTTATATACAACAGTTTCATTTTGTTGAGTAGTATCTTTCGTACACAATTCCACCCAATTCATGGTTCAAGAGAACCTGCTCTTGGAATTCAACGCCAAAATGATAGATTCATTCAACGCCGAAATGATGGATTTACATCAAAATTATGAGGATGCTATGATTTGATGGTCAGCTAGACAGAGTCATTGAGTGAAGTATGCATGTATTGAGTCTTCTTTTTTAACCTTGTAGTGGTTTTTTACTGTTGTTTTATCTGAATTAACTTGTGTTGCAGTTCGCGTACCGATGTTGCTCCTTTAGAGCGGATGAAGATTTTGCTTCCGGTAAAGCCAGTGTAGTGATTTCTTTATGTGAAGAAATTGTGATGAAATGCAAGATGCTAATTACAATTGGGAGAAGTTGGTGAATTTATTATTTTTGCTTTACGTATGATTCTTCTTTACTTTTCGGACCTGAAGATAGTGTGGTTCTAACTATTTGACCCAATTATAATCCTCTCTTCTCCTGTAAATGGAAATAGAGCACTGAGAATTTTCTCAACATGCATGACATCCAATGTATTGTGTCATTCCTTGTGCCGCACTTTTTATTACCTCATTGTGCCACTTTTGCTGTTTTAATGACGAGGGGTTGCCATACTTGTATGTTGGTTAAATGACAGGGAAAATTTCCATGTTTTGGTTACAGGTGTTGGACAGACGGAAGCTCACGGACTTGCAAGATGATACTGTATTTACCTACTGATCTTGTGTGGTTTTTGGATGTAATATTAATTGGTTTTTTGAACACCACCAGGGAGAGTACTAGTTGTTCAAGTTTCAGTGTACAAAAATTGGCTTTTGCTATTGTATTGTATGGAAGATTATTTTCATACTGAATTTTAGCTTGTGGTATAGATCATTGAGTTGTATAGAAAATGGCTTAAGAGTGTTGTATAACATTTTTTTTTTTTTATGAAAACTCGTTTTTGTCCATCTTACTTTAGAGTGAGTTTCATTTTATCATCGGATTTTTTTATTTTTATTTCCGTTTTTACCATCGTACTTGAAAAAATTGTTTCAGCTTATTATTAACATGCAGACAATTATATATTATTCAAAAGGCTAAAATGGTAAACATACACATTTCAGAAAACGATTTCAGATGGAAAATCAAACAGTTTGCTTAATTCAGAATTCAGTCTCCAGACGCTGACTCTTAAGAATTCAGCCAATTTCAGAGCTGAAATCAGATTTCAGCACTTAGCACTAAAAAAACAAAAACCACCCAAGTGTATAGGCTTAAAAAGAATATAAGCACAAGAAAATCAGTTCATTTCATCATCCATTACATTTTCAGATCAGAACATAGCAAATACTATTCTCTATCCCACTTTCTCTTTCCTACATCATTTTCATACTCACAACATTTATTTCACTATACACTTTTTACATTATATATATATTTATTCCTTAATTCCCGTGCCGAACCCATTTTGGGACACTTTTGTTGGGACGGAGGGAATATTAATTTCTCTCACTTCCATATACACACTTTCAACCTTATATAATTTATACTTCCACCAGTGACCCAACCTTTTAAAAATAAAATATTTATTTTTTATTTACTTCAACTTACCTAAAATACTTATCATTTTATTTTTTTAAATAATGTATTAGTAATAATATTTTTAAAATTACCCGTACAATTATTAAAAATAATTATCCATACAATTATAAAAAAATGAATTTTGATATATTTTTTATTTTTTTATTTTATATAATTATATAAAATATATTAGTTTTAAATATATATTTATATAAATACATGACACCCAATTATTGGGTGACATGTATCAAAAAAAATCAAACAACCTGACCCAACTTTGAATCGGCCATCCGCCCGGGTCATGAAATTAAGGTGACTTTCTATTTACTCCCTCCGTCCCGGCCGACTTAGGTCTTTTTGTCATTTTGGGTGTCCCACCCGACTTAGGACGGCCCAAAATGGAAACCTTAAATCACTATTCTCTCCACTCATTCTCTCTCCTACATTATTTTAATACTCACAACACCATTATAATTTACTATTCCCTCCACTCATTCTCTCTCCTATTTTTAAATTACACTCACAACATTTACCTTTTCCTTAATCCTCGTGCCATTTCAAAAAATTCTAAGTCGGCCGGGACGGAGGGAGTATTTTTTTTGGAAATAGTTTTGTCTTTATTTTATTTTTATGGTAACCCTGTCTTCAGGGTAATCGACGTGAGTGGTCTTAATTGTCTTAGAACCTTCATATCAAATATCAATGCTTTGGCCCTTCAATTTTGTTTGTTAACCACACACTTGTTCTGTGATGGTGAATTGTGATGTGAGTGGTCTTAATGTCTTAGAACCTTCGTATCAAATATCAATGCTTTGGCCCTTCAATTTTGTTTGTTAACGAATTGCTCTCATAATTTACACATTTACAACTCTTATAAGTTAATTATAAGACTACTTTTTCTCTTATAATTGACTTATAAGACAAATTTTTCAACCAAAAAAAATTAAAAATTTCAATAATAACAAAAAATTGCTCTCATAATTTACACATTTACAACTCTTATAAGTTAATTATAAGACAAATTTTTCACCAAAAAAAATCAAAAATTTCAATAATAACAACGAATTGCTCTCATAATTTATACATGGGTTAATTGCAATTTAGGGCCTGAAGTCTTGTATGAGGTCCCCAAAAGGGGCCTGACTTTTTTTTTTTGCGATTTAGGGCCTATACTTACAATTTCTTATCAAATAAGGGCTTATTGACGATTTCCGTTAACACTTAACGTCAATAAGCCCTTATTTGATAAGAAATCAATATATGTTTCCTAAATCGCTAAAAAAAATCGAGCCCATTTAAAACCTCATACAAGACTTTAGGCCCTAAATTGTAATTAACCCATAAATTTAACTTTCTACCTTTTTAAAATTTTCATTAAATCCCTTAAAAAAATATTAAATTCAATAAAATAAATAAAAATATTTTTACTCAATAATAATAAAAAGAAATTTAACATCCCAATTTAACTATATTTAAAAAGGCATATGTAAATTATTTTTTACCTAATTTAACTAAATATAATAATTTTTTGTTAAACACTTCTTATTGTTAATCGCGAGTTTACGGCTTTTTTGTTAATCTTCAAACATCCCAACTAAAATTATTGTATTATTTTTCCTTTTTTTAATATAAATGAAAAAAATATGGTACATGAATGAAATGCACAATATTATTATGCCCAATTTTTATCCTTGAATTTAATGTACAACAACACCTCACCCTTCACCACCATCAACATAAAGTCACCTAGGCCCGTCTCATTAAGTACGGAGCGCATGCGAAATGAGAATATGGGGTCCTTAATATTTAAAAAATTAACATAAAATTATATGTAACTTCAATATTTTATTTAAAAAAGGGTTCTAAATTGCAATTTTCCCTTTAAAAAATTAACACAATAATATGTTATATATATATATATATATATATATATATATATATATATATATTTAATGGGCATAGATAAAATCGGGCGAAACAAACTCCTCGTCGGTAGCTATCAAAATCTTGGTCAAAATTGAAATCACATTTCTTCTTGTTTTGATTGATTTTGGTGATGTGTTAAATACGGTGGCGGGTATATGTTGGTGGGGTGGTGACTTTCGGGGCACGGCTCGGACATGGAACATTAGGTTCATTTCGCACTTGCCCCAAATTTTGAAGGGCCCCAAATTTATCTATGCCCATTAAATATATATATATATATATATATATATATATATATATATATATATATATATGATTATTGTGTTAATTTTTTAAAGGGCAAATTGCAATTTAGAACCCTTTTTTAAATAAAATATTGAAGTTATATATAATTTTATGTTTTTATTTATTTTATTGAATTTAATATTTCTTGATGCTGCAGGAATTGTGCTTATCAATCTTCCTCCACGTGGCAGGACTGATCACCTGGCTCCTTGACCTGAAATCAGAACCCACGACTAGCCGGATGTGTCTCCGGCTAAGACGCTCGGGCGTGAGAGTAAGATCACAGTTGTATAAAGCTCAAAATGTATTGAATATGAAATTCAGATAACAAAATGGCAGTTACCTTTCACCGTTTGGTAGTGATGAAGTATTTATAGACAAGAGTGATGTATTTTTAGGGAGGCGACATGTGCTCCGTGATTGTAGCGGCAGTTATGTTCATGGGAACGTGCCTGTAACCGTCCCTGATTTGTAGGGATGCTGTTATGGAAAGATTGACCTACGTGCGTCAACACATGTCAGGTCGACACTTGATGATTAGGTCGAGGTCGCCACTCATGGAATGGTCGACCTGACTGTCGGGTAGAGCATGGTTCGTACCCAAATTGTGATATGGATCATGAGGTCGGACTAAGTTAAGTCGGGACCTGATAGGTCGGACCATGGGCTTAGTCGACTGATACAAGAGATGGGCTTTGGGCCTTGTTCTGATTGGGTCAGCCTCATTGAGAATGTGATTGGTAAAGGCTGCTTGTGATTGGGCTTTACTCCTTTGGCCCAACTCGACACTTTTAGTATGTTCATTTCTTTTAAGGGATTTAATGAAAATTTAAAAAAGGTAGAAAGTTAAATTTATGGATTAATTACAATTTAGGGCCTGAAGTCTTGTATGAGGTTTCCAAATGGGGCCTGACTTTTTTTTTTAGCGATTTGGGGCCTATACTTACAATTTCTTATCAAATAAGGGCTTATTGACGTTAAGTGTTAACGAAAATCGTTAATAAGCCCTTATTTGATAAGAAATTGTAAGTATAGGCCCTAAATCGCAAAAAAAAAAAAGTCAGGCCCCTTTTGGAAACCTCATATAAGACTTCAGGCCCTAAATTGTAATTAACCCTTTATACATTTACAACTCTTATAAGTTAATTATAAGACTACTTTATCTCTTATAATCAACTTATTATGATGCTAATTTTTGGGGAAAGATGCAAACAATCAAGATTAAGGGCTTACAGGAAATAGATCATAGTAATAATCTCCAGTGGTCAGCATACTATTCCAAGAGACCAGTGATCCAAATCCAAGAATCCACATACAACCATTGCCATAAACCTTCCCTGAATTTTGAAAAAAATTCAAACATAGATCATGATTAACTGATTAACCTTCCTAACTGAAAAACCACAATAAAAATCGTAGGATTCGCAAACCTCGAGCTTGACAGGAGGGCCATTTGGCTCAGCAGTAGCCATGGCTGCCCTTCTGCATTCAAACAAGTTTACAATTAAGCCCAATAACCATGACTAGATCTCAGTTACATGAACTGACATTATAAATACAGATAAATCAAAACAATACTAAATCCAATATGAAATAACAAAAAAGGAGATAAATTATCAATTAAATTCTCTTTTTAATATTTAATTCTGGATCTCTCCAAGAAACAAATTTTACACGAGAAACTGAAAACAAGAAGAACCCATGAATGATGATGTAATAAACCTTAAGTGATGCCAAGAAATAAAGCAAGGGTTTGAAGAAACAAGGCAAGACAATATCACAAACACATAGTGTGCATAGATATAGTAAACATATAGGCTGTGTGTAAAGAGGGGGATCCAAACCAAAATAATGGCTCAAATTACGAGCCAAATCAACCAAATTGGAGCTAGGGTAAACCCAATTTTGCAAATAAGGAATCGAAACCATACCAGAAGGATTCACATTATAGAGAGAAAGAATTATTGGAAGAACTTAAAATCCCAAGTTGATGGGAGATGTATATTGCTAATGTATATATACAAGATGTTTACATAGAAATTATCTAAACAATGAATGCTATACAATGAACTAAACAATGAATGTGTAAATACATGAATGGACTAATGTTTATCCTCTTTCATCTCTATCATGCCCCCGCAAGATGGACGATCGAGAGGCAAAACCAATCTTGGACAAAATAGTGTGAAAATGAGCACGAGCAAGAGGCTTTGTGAGTACATCCGCTAACTGATCATCTCCGTTGATGTGAGAGACACGAAGAGAGTGATTCTGAACATGTTCCCGAACAAAATGATAATCTAGACCAAGGTGCTTCATTTTAGAATGAAACTTGGGATTAGCTGCGACATAAGTAGCACCCAAGTTATCACAATAAATGGCAGGAGATGCGGTACGAGGGGCCGAAAGTTCATGAAGAAGGTTTTGAACCCAAAGAACTTCCGCGGTAGTAGCAGCAACAACCCGATATTCAGCCTCGGTGGAGGATCGAGCAAGGGTACGTTGTTTGCGAGAGCTCCAAGAGATAGGATTTTGCCCTAAGTAAACAATATAGCCGGTGGTAGAGAGAAAGGTGTCCTTGTCGCCGGCCCAATCGGCGTCGGTAAAGGCATGAAGAGTAAAAGGCGAAGAACGCCGAATAAGCAATCCTTGGGAGGATGTCCCAACAAGATAGCGTAAGACCCTTTTAAGAGCAGCCCAATGATCCTCGGTGGGACAATGTAGAAATTGAGAAAGACGATTAACAACAAATGAAATATCGAGACGGGTGAGAGAAAGATATTGGAGACTACCGATGAGGGCACGATAGTCGAGAGGATTTTTAGAGGAGATCCAGAGGTGGCTGAGAGTGGGGGGTGGACAGCCATAGGAGTAGAGACGGGTTTGGCTTCTGTCATTTTGGCACGAGAGAGAATATCAAGAATGTATTTATGTTGAGACAGAAATATACCTTGAGGATGAGGTAGGACCTCGACACCCAGAAAGTAGGAGAGAGAACCTAGATCTTTTAAAGAGAAACGAGAGGGAGAAAGTCGAGATAAAATTATCAAGGAGAGAAGTGTTTGACCCAGTGATGATGATATCATCAACATACACAAGAAGATAGATTAGATCATGACCACGACGTAGAACAAAGAGAGATGAGTCTGAAACACAATTATTAAATCCAAGGGAGAGAAGATAGGATTTTAATTCATTGTACCAAGCACGAGGCGCTTGTTTAAGACCATAAAGAGCTTGGCGAAGTTTGCAAACATAAGAAGGAAGATCGAATTTACAAAGCCCGGAGGTTGCACCATATAGACATCTTGTTAGGGAACCTTGAAGAAAGGCATTATTTATATCGATTTGGCGAAGTGGCCAAGAGTTCATAGTAGCAATAGAAAGGACGATACGGATGGTGGTGGGTTTGACAACGGGACTAAAGGTTTCGTGAGTAATCAAGGCCGGGACGTTGGTGAAAGCCTTTGGCAACTAGGCGAGCTTTTTGGCGAGAGACGAGCCGTCCGGTTATATTTGGTGCGGAACACCCATTTGCACCCAACAAGGTTATGAGAAGGACAGTGGTGGTACAAGATCCCATGTATGATTTTTTTGAGAAGGGCATCATACTCGGATTGCATAGCAGACGCCGATTGGACTTTTTAGGGCTTGAGTAATAGTTGTTGGTTCAGGGAGAGGATTATTTAAAGAGGCATGGAGGTTTAATTTCTGGATTGGTTTACGGATACCATGTTGAAGGCGTGTTTTGTGAGGGTGCGGAGGAGGGTTACGAGATACTGTGGTGGTTGGAGTGAGTGAAGAGGCCAAGGATGGCTCGGCCAAGGAGGTATGTTCGGCTGAGGGAGGTTCAACTGAAGGAGACGGGTTGACTGGGGGTAAGGGTTCGACAGGGGCAGTTTGGGCAGAGGGAATAGTAAGTGGAATTGGGGCCGATGTGGAGGGAGTAGGAGAAATGTGTAGGATTGGAAGATGGTGGGTGCACCACTCGTCCGAAGTTGGGGAGGGGGAAGTGGTGTCAATGGAGTTAGAGAAGGGAAATATGTGCTCTATAAATTTGACATGGCGGGAAACAAAAATTTTGTGAGTTGTGGGTTCGAGGCAATAGTAGGCGCTTTGAGTGGAAGAGTAACCAACAAAGACGCAGGGGGAGGAGCGGGGATCAAGTTTGTGGGTTGTGTATGGGCGAAGCCAAGGATAGCATAAGCAGCCGAAGCTTCGAAGTTTGAGGTAGTTTGGAGGAGAGTTGTGAAGCTTAAAGTAAGGAGAAAGAAGATTAGGAGTGGGGGTGGGCATTCGATTTATTAAGTAACATGCAGTGGCAAAGGCAAGAGACCAGTATTTTAGAGGAATGGAAGAGTGGGTGAGAAGAGAGAGACCGGTTTCAACAATGTGTCGATGTCGGCGCTCAGAGTAGCCATTATGTTCAGGTGTGTGGGGAGGAGAGGTGAGATGTTGAATGCCATGAGAAGCGAGAAAAGGTCTAAGACCAAGATATTCCCCACCATTGTCACTAAAGATTATTTTGATGGGACGACTGAAGAATTTTTCGACCAAGAGTTTGAATCGAGAAAAGATAGGAAGAGCATCATTTTTGTGTTTAAGAGGGTAGAACCAAATATACTTGGAGTAATGGTCAACGAAGATTATATAGTACTTAGAACCAAATATACTTGGAGTAATGGTCAACGAAGATTATATAGTACTTGTAACCATCAAAAGAGTGAAGAGGAGAAGTCCAAACGTCACTATAAAGAACATCTAGTGGTCCAAAAGATTGGATAGTATTTTCGTAAAATGGCATTTTATGGCTCTTATTACGATCACATGCATTGCGGTTAAAGGAACTAGAACTCGGAATATTTAACCGAAAACTATTGCTAATGTAGGCGTAGGATAGGGTGAGAGGGTGGCCAGGAGCCTATGATGCTAATTTGTAGTTGATGACGGGGGTGGCGAGAATGAGCAGCGGAGTGATTAGGGTGCCATTCATAGATGCCGAAATTTGATTTACCTTGGAGAATGATGTTGCTGTTTGAATGTCTTTTACGACATAAGAATCGGGTAGGAAAGGTGATTGAAGCGTTGTTATCCGGACGAGTTTAGAGATTGAAATAATGTTACGAGAGAGAGTGGGAACATGAAGGACATTTTTAAGAATAAAAGAAGAGCCCGGAGTAGAGAGAGATGTAGTACCAATGTTTGATATGGTTAGCCCGGAGCCATCTCCGATGAGGAGTTCCTCGGTACCATTATAAGGACGATGAAGATTAAGATTTGACAAGTCATTGGTGGCATGGTGGGTGGCCCCACTATCAAGGAGCCAACAGACGAAATTATGGGTGGTAGTATAAGCAATTGATGGAGATCTGTTTGACGAGGAATTGTCAAATTGAGGGGGTGGAGAAGTGGCGGGTTTAGTGGTGGAGGCAGTATAGATCGTAGGTGAGTGGTGAGATGTTTTAAAAGCGAAGTTTGAACGGGATGTAGTATGTTGGAGACCATAGGAAGAAGGGAAGGGCTGAGAGTTAGAGCAGAGGAGAGAGGAAACGGCGGCCATTGGAGAGAGGAAGAAAGAGATCGGCCAAGAGAGATAGAGAGAGAGGCCTGGAGAAAAAAAATATTTAGGTTAAGGATTTGGTGGATCTATGCTCTGATACCATATAGAGAGAAAGAATTATTGGAAGAACTTAAAATCCCAAGTTGATGGGAGATGTATATTGCTAATGTATATATACAAGATGTTTACATAGAAATTATCTAAACAATGAATGCTATACAATGAACTAAACAATGAATGTGTAAATACATGAATGGACTAATGTTTATCCTCTTTCATCTCTATCACACATAACGATGTTAAAGCTTAATAATCATATCCCTAGTTGGATTAACAAAAACTAACGGAGGATGACGGGGATACGATTCCATTAACCAAATCACAACAGGGATATTGTAAGTTACCTCCTGGTAGATCATCGGAACGGTGCCGTCGGCTTGGAGACGATTAACGGTGCGGCCATCGTTGTGAGTGAAAGTTGCGGTTCACGGTTGGAGAGAAGGAAAGGCTTCGGAGAGGGAAAGGAGGTGTTGACGGATTAGCCATTTGACGTCTTCCATGTAAGGTACAGACGAAGGGCCGTCGTTGGGAGAGAACGCTGCTGAGAAATTGTTGGGTATGACCTGACGGCAGTGAGCCGCCGCGAATTGTCGGAGTAACAATAGATTCAGAGAGATTTTGGAGGTAGGGGACGGTGGATCTGGGAATCAGAGAGGGATTCTTTGATTGATTAGGAAAAGAGACCTTGAGGAGTTTTTGGGTGAACTGGGAAGCACATAATTACATTTTGGAGCTACAGGGGTGTTCGGGGAATTTGAAAGTGGGAATAACTCTTTTTTTGGAATTTACAAAAATCTTTTCTTTAAAAGGAAAAAAATCTGGATAGAAGGGCCCTAGTGAAATTTTTCCTAGGATATATTGTTTTGTTGGTATTTAAATTTTCAGAAAATTTTGGGGGAAATCTGTTTCTCAATAAGTTATAAAAAATCTTGTTTTTAAATATATTAACTTGGTGTTTTAAAGGCTAAACTCATTGTTTTAAGGTCTAAACTCGCTATTTTATTTTCTAGCTTAAACTCACTGTTTTAACGCCTAAACTCACTATTTTATTTTCTAGATATTTTAAGGCATACACTCAATATTTTAAGGTCTAAACTTGATATTTTTAAGGATGAAAGTGAATTTTTTATAACTTATGGAGAAACAGGTTTTTCCTAAAACTTAGGACTCGTTTGGTAGATCGATATGATTAACACGTATTAATAGTCAGGAGATTATTACTCCTGGAATTAATAATACCACTATTTTTTAGGATAAATAAGAAGAGAATAAAAGGTGTTCAGATGCTTATCTGGGTTGTACTTTGAATAATTACTACGATTGCATTTAATCTACCAAACATACTTTTATTGAATTAATAATCATATTCGATCATTTATCAACCTACCAAACAGCCCTTACTCTCTTAAATCATTAATTAAAACTGCTTAATGCTCATTGTCTATTGTCTGATTGTTTTAAGTCGTAAATTGAAGGTTATGGTTTAGTTAAAACCAACAGTTTGTCAATGAAAAGTACAAGTCCGTTATTCTCGGTCGGATATTTTAATTGATGGACTGACAAGTTTTAACTTTTTTAACTGATAGTATATACCAAAAATGTTTTTTCCACACAAGGCAACAATACTATTATCTTTCAAAAAAAAAAAATCATTTCCACACAAGGCAACAATACTATTATCTTTAAAAAAAAATTATTTTCCACACAAGGCAACAACACTTTTCAAATTATAAATCAATGATAATGCTACGATGATTTCAGTTCCAATAAGTTATATCGTTTAATGAACTGTGGTAAACAAAAGTGATACTCGTTTCATATTATAACGTGTAATTGTCTATCAGGTGACATTCAAATATGTAATAATTGAAATATCAATAATTTGAATTTAATTTTTGAAATACTATTATCTTTAAAAAAAAATCTTTTCCACACAAGGCAACAATACTATTATCTTTCAAAAAAAAAAAATCTTTTCCACACAAGGCAGCAATACTATTATCTTTCAAAAAAAAATTCTTTTCCACACAAGGCAACAACACTATTATCTTTCAAAAAAAAAATATTTTTCACACAAGGCAACAACACTATTCAAGTTATAAATCAATGATAATGTTACGATGATTTCAGTTTCAATAAGTTATAACCGTTTAATAAACTGTGGTAAACAAAAGTGATACTCGTCTCATATTATACCGTGTAATTGTCTATCAGGTGACATTCAAATATGTAATAATTGAAATATCAATAATTTGAATTTAATTTTTGAAATACTATTATCTTTCAAAAAAAAAAATCTTTTCCACACAAGGCAACAATACTATTATCTTTCAAAAAAAATTCTTTTCCACACAAGGCAACAACACTATTATCTTTCAAAAAAAATTATTTTCCACAGAAGGCAACAACACTTTTCAAGTTATAAATCAATGATAATGTTACGATGATTTCAGTTTCAATAATAAGTTATAACCCTTTAATGAACTGTGGTAAACAAAAGTGATACTCGTCTCGTATTATACCGTGTAAATGTCTATCAGGTGACATTCAAATATGTAATAATTGAAATATCAATAATTTGAATTTAATTTTTGAAATACTATTATCTTTCAAAAAAATCTTTTCCACACAAGGCAACAATACTATTATCTTTCAAAAAAAAAAAAATCTTTTTCACACAAGGCAACAATACTATTATCTTTCAAAAAAAATTCTTTTCCACACAAGGCAACAACACTATTATCTTTCAAAAAAAAATTATTTTCCACACAAGGCAACAACACTTTTCAAATTATAAATCAATGATAATGTTACGATGATTTCAGTTCCAATAAGTTATAACCGTTTAATGAACTGTGGTAAACAAAAGTGATATTCGTGTTGTCTTATACCGTGTAAATGTCTATCAGGTGACATTCACATATGTAATAATTGAAATATCAATAATTTGAATTTAATTTTTGAAATACTATTATCTTTCAAAAAAAATCTTTTCCTCACAAGGCAACAATACTATTATCTTTCAAAAAAAAATCTTTTCCACACAAGGCAACAATACTATTATCCTTCAAAAAAAATTCTTTTCCACGCAAGGCAAAAACACTATTATCTTTCAAAAAAAAAAAATTCCACACAAGGCAACAACACTTTTCAAGTTATAAATCAATGATAATGTTACAATGATTTCAATTCCAATAAGTTATAACCGTTTAATGAACTATGGTAAACAAAAGTGATACTCGTCTCGTATTATACCGTGTAAATGTCTATCGGGTGACATTCAAATATGTAATAATTGAAATATCAATAATTTGAATTTAATTTTTGAAATACTATTATCTTTCAAAAAAAATCTTTTCCACACAAGGCAACAATACTATTATCTTTCTAAAAAAAAATCTTTTCCGCACAAGGCAACAATACTATTATCTTTCAAAAAAAAGTCTTTTCCACACAAGGCAACAACACTATTATCTTACAAAAAAAATTATTTTCCACACAAGGCAACAACACTTTTCAAGTTATAAATCAATGATAATGTTACGATGATTTCAGTTCCAATAAGTTATAACCGTTTAATGAACTGTGGTAAACAAAAGTGATACTCGTCTCGTATTATACCGTGTATATGTCTATCAGGTGACATTCAAATATTCAAATATGTAATAATTGAAATATCAATAATTTGAATTTAATTTTTGAAATACTATTATCTTTGAAAAAAATATTTTTCACACATGGCAACAACACTTTACACTCAAGCATTGATTGACAGAAAAAATTAAAGAAAAAAACAGGTGGAACCCACTTTTCAAGTTGATAGCTTCAATTATTTTGACCAAATTGGAAATTCCAACTTTTTGACGTCAAGAATCATTATCCTAACGAACAATATCTTCTTTGTACTAATTCATATTCCAATGGTGGAAAAAAAAATAAACAAATGGAAATCTACTATATACTCCCTCCGTTCCATTCGAAGCGTCACTTTTTATCCAAAAGGGTGTCCCGTTTAAAGCGTCACCCTTTCCTAAAAAGGAAATATTTTATTAATATTCTATTACCCATCCACTATCCCTCCACTAATTATCTCTCCTCTACACTCACAACACTTTTTAAATTCACTATTTCCTCCACTAATTCTCTCTCCTATTTTCAAATTACACTCACAACATTTTTTCTTCCCACACTTTTCCTTAATTTGCGTGCCACCCCTAAAATGGCGACGCTTCTACCGGGACGGAGGGAGTATACCATATACTTATCAGCAAAAGTTTTTCAAGCTGCTAGAAAATTTCAAGTGGCAAAATATCATTGACCAATCTTTCCATCATCCACCAATCACAATCATCCATTTGAAATTCTATTACTAATAACCAATCAAAATGTTTCGAATATCATTGACCAATCTTTCCCTCATCCACCAATCACAATCATCCATGTGAAATTCAATTAGTAATAACCAATCAAAAGAATGTCTATTTTCTGAAAAGAAAAATACTATGTCTCTGAATGTTTTTTAATGAAAATAAAATAAAACTATTTTTCATTTATATACTTCAAAAGTAAAGGTTTAAAATTTAATTGGAAGAGTATTTATTCATTTTTACCATTAAAATTTATAAAAAGTAAACATGTCTATTGAGTTAAATTTAAATAATTATTTTTGGGACAAATGGAGTATTATATTATGTTACATAATTATTTTTGGGACAGGGCGGGAAATTTCGGGCCCGCGAAGAATTCGGACGTCCCGTCCCGTCCTGCTTAATTGTGGGATATTATAGTTTCATCCCGTCCCGTCCCGTTATCTCAAATTGACGGCTCTAATGATATCTACTCTACTAATTATTCAAATTCAATCATAAAAATAATACATATTATACGTTACATGGAAAGTATTTTTCAAAAAGCATAAACACAATATATATGAAATGTTAATTTTTGGAATTTATAAGAAAATATAAATAAGAATACGGAAACAAAATATTTTGAAATAAAAAAATATGGAAAGTTAATTTTATATCAAGTTAAGTGTTTGAAATTAGAAAAGCCGAAAAAATAATAATATATGGAAATGTAATTTATGATAATTATTAAATACAGTTTATGGAGTATTTAAATTTTAAAAATTAATAAACACAATTTACAGAAAGCTACGCATGAAATTAATTACTTAAAATAAATGGAAAATTTAGTTTTTAAATTATAGTTCAATATATAAAAAGTTAGTTGAGAAAATTATAAATACAATATATGAAAATGCATATTTTTTGGAAATTAGAATTACAGTATACGAAAATTTTATTTTCCAAAATTAAAAACAATATACAGAAAGTTAATTTATGGAATCAAATTATTATATAAGTATACATAAAATGAATAGTTAGTTATAGGAATTCACAAACACTATACATTTAAATATTTATTTTAATTATTAAATATATTATTGAAAATAAATTTATGAAAAATATTTTGGAGACTTAATTTTTGAACTTGCTTTAGGGTTGAAAGATTGATTCAGTTTCGAAAGTTTTTATATTTTTTAAATGTGAAAGTTGAAGTATAACAATAGTGAAATTATTTTTTTCTGTTTAGAAAAATATGATCTTGAGTAGTTATTTTAAGATATTTTTTAAGCATAAATAAGGAATCTATTATATATAATAGCAAAAGTTTTTCAAGCTCCTAGAAAACTCCAAGTGACAGAATATCATTGACCAATCTTTCCATCATCCACCAATCACAATCATCAATTTGAAATTCAATTAATAATAATAACCAATCAAAATGTTTCGAATATCATTGGCCAATCTTTCCATCATCCACCAATCACAATTATCCATTTGAAATTCAATTAGTAATGAGTTGGTCTTATAAAAAACTAGTTTTTTCTTAAGATAAGGAAAAACGTGTTTTCAAAACAAACGGTGACATTTTTGTAATTACTGGCAACCATGATAAATGTCAGTATTAATATTACAAATTCGTGCCATCCCAAGCTTCGATCATCTTCTCTGGCCATCCCAAGCTCCGATCGTTCTCCGGCGTTCACTCAGTTTGTGTATTTTGTAACCTACAATTCGTGCCCTAGTTCCGCCATTAATGTCCATTGTCAACTATGCTTCGTTACATAATTGATTGGTACTTTATTGATTGGTACATAATTAATTGGAGATAACTGTGTGATTTGATTCCATAGCTTTTCGTTTTTTCGTTGGATAAACAGAATGTCCTTCAATGGTGTGGATAAAGGGTTTAATTTGCTGAAGTTTGGGTCAATTCAATTGGGAATTATGTGAATTTGTTCTAAATAATTGCCAGTAGTTGTATAAATAATTGCCAGGGTTATGGTAAAAATGTACCAGCACGTCTAAAAAGTGCCGCTTAAAAGCTCTCTTTGTCCGAAACTTAGTGCCGGTTCATGTGTAGCAAAGTGCCAGTTCCAGTGTAAAAAGGCGCCAGTGTTAGTGTAATAAAGTGCCAGTGTTAGTGTATCAAAGTGCTGGTGTTAGTGTAAAACAAGTGTCAGTGTTAGTTTAACAAAGTGCTAGTACCAGTTTAACAAAGTGCCAGTGTTAGTGTAACCAAGTGCCAGTGTTAGTTTATAAAGTCACTTAATATACATGCACTAGCACTTTTTTACACTGGCACTTATTGATACTACAACGGACACTTTGTTACACTAACATTTTTGCTGGCTCTCAAAAACACAAGCACTGGCATTCAAAAACACATGCACTGGCATTCAAAAACACATGCACTGGCACTCAAAAACACATACACTGGCACTCAAAAATACCGGTAATAATTTTTGTTGGCTCTCAAAAATACAAACACTGGCATTCAAAAACACATGGACTGGCATTTGAAAACACATACACTGGCACTCAAAAAAACAAACACCGGCACTCAAATTCCCACATGCACTGACACTCAAAATACATGCACTGGCACTCAAAAACACATACACTGGCACATCAAATCCCTAGCACTGGCACATCAAATCCCTAACACTGGCACATCAAATTCCCACCAACAGCAAACATCAAATCCTTCCCAACATTCATAAATTCACAACAGCAAGCAGCAATACACCCCTTCTTCACTCTCTCCCTCTCCAACAAAATCAATCAATCAATCGATTATCATTCTTGACAAATTCACAATGAATCCATCAAATCAAATCCAACAGCAAATCCTTCCCAACGTTCATAAATTCGTAAAAATCAACAAACAAAAACCCTAATTAACTCCCAATAAGCAAATTCGAACCTTGAGATAACACTAATTGAGATCGAATTTATGATCTGAATTCACAATTGCGATTTCTTCAATGGCGATTGTTGACAGTGACGGGGCGGGAGAGACGATATGAAGAAAGTGGAAGAGTCGACGACGTAGTCTAAAAACACGTTTTTTGTTAAGCTTCAAAAAAATGCGATTTTTACAAGTTTTTGGCATTAGTAATAACCAATCAAAAGAATGTCTATTTTTTGAAAAGAAAAATACTCTATTTCTGAATGATTTTTTATGAAAATAAAATAAAACTATATTTCATTTATATACTTCAAAAGTAAAGGTTTAAAATTTAATTGCAAGAGAATTTATATCATTTTTACCATTAAAATTTATAAAACGTAAACATGTCTATTGAATTAAAATTAAATAATTATTTTTGGGACAAATGGAGTATTATATTATGTTACATAATTATTTTTGGGACAGGATGGGGAATTTCGGGCCCGCGAAGAATTCGAACGTCCCGTCCCGTCCTGCGTAGTTGCGGGATATTATAGTTTCATCCCGTCCCGTCCCGTTATCTCAAATTGACGGCTCTAATGATATCTACTCTACTAATTATTCAAATTCAATCATAAAAATAATACATATTATACGTTACATGGAAAGTGTTTTTCAAAAAGCATAAACACAATATATGAAATGTTAATTTTTAGAATTTATAAGAAAATATAAATAAGAATATGGAAACAAAATATTTTGAAATAAAAAAATATGGAAAGTTAATTTTATATCAAGTTAAGTGTGTGAAATTAGAAAAACCGAAAAAATAATAATATATGGAAATGTAATTTATGGAGTATTTAAATTTTAAAAATTAATAAACACAATTTACAGAAAGCTACGCATGAAATTAATTACTTAAAATAAATGGAAAATTTAGTTTTTGAAATTATAGTTCAATATATAAAAAGTTAGTTGTGAAAATTATCAATACAATATATGAAAATGTATATTTTTGGAAATTAGAATTACAGTATATGAAAATTTTATTTTCCAAAATTAAAAACAATATACAGAAAGATAATTTATGTAATCAAATTATTATATAATCTATAACTGTATAAAAGCTGAAGTGCAAAGCACTTCAGCCCACCCACCATTTTCCCTCCAAAACAAGCACTTGGACTTAATAAAGACTAAATTCATTCTCCTTAATGTCAATTACTAAATACACCCTTTGAATCCTCATAAATTGGAAAATACCCTTGAATACCTTACAAAATTGCAAAATAAGTCGTCCTGTATTCCATCTTCTCGATCTCTCTCTACTCACTCTCTAGGCGTCTCTCCCTCTCCCCCAAAAATATCCCACACTCTGCTACAAACAAAGCGATCGTCGGCTCCCCCTCTCTCTCTTTTGCCATGGTTGTTGTCACCCCTCTCTCTCTTCTTTTCTTCTTCTATGGTCATCATTGCCGCTCTCTCTCTTCTGCAAGCAGCCAATGAAGGGATTGCTTCTTAAAACCCTTTTGCTGGAAAATTATCTGCGAATTTGTTACCTTTGATAAATTCCGACAAGAAAATTTAAGACCCATTTCAAAAAGGACTTCAATTGGTAAGTTGGTTTCTTATTTTACTAAATTTTCTTATGAGATTTTGTTTTCTTACATATGAGCTTGTCATCTATTGAATTCGTCCTTACTGGGTTTGTTTTACTGTTGATTTTTTTGTCAGATATTTACATGTTTTTCTTCAATTTTAGTATCTGGGTGTGGGGTTGTGGTGGGAAAGATGGGGTTGAGATGTTCTTGAAACTGGTTATATTTATGCTTATAGACCTTCATATGTACACTCCACCTTGTAGTAGTGGCACAAGAAGAACATCTAAAGGGTTTATTAGGTTTTATAGTATGTTATACTCCCTCCGTCCCAAAATGAATGGCCAAAAAAATTTCAAATTTGCTCTCGGAGGTAGTACCAAATGGCCTCGTTTTGATTTTCACTGCAGATAATGCGAAATTGAAAATCTATCATCAGAAATTTGGCTGTAAAAAAAGAGACAAGGTTAAGATGCAGCTTAACTTCTCAGTGTTCATATATTCCATATGATCTTTGACGGACGTTATTCATATGGTGGATTTAATTTCTTAGTTCCAAAAGAAAAGGATGATGGAAGGAAATTCTAGGATTTTTTTTTAACTTCATGCTTATATGAGATATGGGTAATGGGACTCGTGTTTATCTTACAAGCCAAGAACATAAATGGTTTGTTTTTGTTGTTGACAGTAAAGTTTCAACTAAGCATTGTCTAATCACAATGGACACACAATGCTAATCAATGCTTATATACAAGTAATAGCGATATTTTACATCGATTAGTGAACCCCCTGCTTAATATGACATTTTGCTTACAAAAACAGTGGGTTTGAGATGTTGCGAAGATGGAATATGAGATACTCATATTCCATCTTCGCAACATCTCAAACCCACTGTTAAGTTTCTTCACGTGGCATGACTGCATGCTTATTTTCAATTTCAGGGTGTTAAGCAAGTTCTTGTGAAGCTTGGGGCCAAAGGGTCAGCCTTATTCTGTGAAGGAAAAGAACCCATCAAGCAACCCATTATAGCAGCTCCAAAAGTCCTTGACACAACTGGAGCGGGTGACACATTTACTGCTGCTTATGCTGTGGCTCTCGTGGACGGAAAACCCAGAAAGGAGTGCTTGAGATTTGCAGGTAAGCTAACATAGTTTCTATTTTTATCTCATATATATAGTCTGTATGACAAAATGCCCAATATTTTGCAGCCGCAGCAGCCTCCCTTTGTGTTCAAGTGAAGGGAGCTATTCCGAGCATGCCTGACAGAAAATCTGTTTTGGATCTACTGCAGTCTCTTTGAGGAAGTTGTTTATCTACATTCTCTCCTTGCACATTAATAAAAGGTAGAGTAACATTTTGCTTGGTTCTTTTTGCATTTTAGCTTAACAAGATCATTGATAGTTTTGGTACTGTTGTCTTTGTATGTTTTTTAATGATACTCGGTATGGATCGACTTGCTTGCGGTCATATTCAATTTGACTCTGGTAAACTAAAAGTAGTTTGTCTATGTGGTATTCAATTTATTATAGAAACTAGCATGGTAAATTTCTTTACTAAAACATAAATTATGTGTGTTAAAGATGTTGCCGTATTTATTTGTCTATGCTTAAGGGATGTAATTGGTCTTCATCTGGTCAAATCGAATATCCCAGTTTATTGCTCTCTATTAAAAGAGTACAAGTAATAGCGATATTTTACATCTATTAGTGAACCCTCTCTAACCAAAAACAACTTGACTATGTTGAGCAGCCTCAAGATGCCAAATGTCCAGTGAGGTATAATTGGATTTTTTCTATGGCCACAGCTAATAATGAGTGCCTATGTCCTCGCTTCTTTATGTTTTCACCAAAGCTAAATCTTGATTTCTCCCCGTATAAGGTAATTGCAGCTTTTTATGTATTTTCTACATTTTAATACTTATCTTAAACATCTATTGATGGGATGTCTTGAATTATCTTTTGATAGTTGGTTCTTTCTGTAGGGTCGGTATGATCATCGAATTGGTACCTCGGAGCATGGTATCTTTGTCAAGTCATCAGAACTTAAGTTACCTTCTTTCAGGTATCCTTTTTTCTGTTTATCATTTGGTCATGTCTAATGTGATGTTCTAAGGAAACATTTTATTGCTGAAAATCTTTGAATTTTAGAAAGGGACCCTCCAAGTGATGGAGGGAGTTCTAAGTAGCAATAGCATCAACTGGCTCAACAACTTTAATCCCACTTAACCATTTGCAGGCATCTTTTAATTGCATTTGGTGGACTTGCCGATTTGGAAGAATGTATTGAAGAAGACAAGAACATGAAGGTCTTTACTTATGGACTCTCTCTCTCCCTCTCTCTCACACACACACACGCCCACACATCTGGATTTCCTCAAGTTTCACGAAGTAACGATAATTTGTTCATGATAAAGAAAAAGAAAGGGTAAAGAAGTTGATTCTTCCGTATGTCATTTTTATTTTAGGGGAAAATCCACAAGAAATATTTGATTCCTACTTGAATGTGTGTCCTAACCAAGGAAGCAGAACAATTCGTACAAAGATATGATATTTTCATGAGTTTACATAACAATACTCAAGATGAGCTTGTCATGAATCTCTTGATCACATCTGTATTCACTATGTTTTACAAACAGGAAGCAGTCTTTATATCCGTTCAATATTTTCAAGAACCAATCAACAATGTCTTGAAAAAATAGTAGAGCTTGGAGTTACAAGACGGAAAATGCCTTTAGAACATCAGCCAGTGTGGACCCTGTTTTTGATTTGGTCTCAATCTGTAGGTACTGATTGGAAACCATCACGGCGTGCCCCACAAGAGTGGAGGTGGGGGTTTTGTTTGTTGTTGGAAACTCTCAGGCTGGACAGGCTAATCATGTTGACATATATCTGAAATTTTGAGTAAGATGGTCTTGGACTTTGAACTTGACATATTTCATTATTACTCTGTTTGTTTGGGGAAAAATGTTTTTCGGAAAACATTTTTCCCATTTTTCGGTTTTTGTTCTACATTTTGACACCTTTAACTTTTTATTATTTTGACCCCCTTGTATCCTAAATTTATATACATCAATTTTATTAATTATCCCAAAGCAATCTCGACCTACTTTACAAAAATTTCTGGCTTCACCGTTGTGCTTATAGAAATTAGTTTTTTTTTGAAACGGTAGGTGGATATGCAAAAAACAAACTAAAACATTAATGATATTGTACTCCATAATATC
This sequence comes from Adenophora triphylla var. japonica, assembly GCA_022495995.1. Classification (NCBI taxonomy): domain Eukaryota; kingdom Viridiplantae; phylum Streptophyta; class Magnoliopsida; order Asterales; family Campanulaceae; genus Adenophora; species Adenophora triphylla. Next base: position 185,838 of record JAFEMH010003929.1, read on the forward strand.
AAGTGGAGCGAATAATAATAAAGTGTGTGATGATAGAGTGCATATTATCACCCGTTTTGTTAGGCTCTGTCAAAAGTCTATCTCATAATTCAGTTGAGAAGGTGGTTGGTCAGTTAATATACATATTGTTGCAATGGAACGAGGTTAATTATTTCAAGGCTTGGTCAAGATGTAGTGGAAGCAAAAATTTTAAACGGCAGTAATGTTGGAGAAAAAGTTATTGTCACGAGAATGTCGTTGACTCCACCAGATCTACGTTTACCATTCAATTTTCAAAGAAGACAATTTTCGTTGGTTGTATCATATGCAATGACTATCAACAAAAGTCAAGATCAATCACTCACTCATGTTGGGTTGTTTCTGAAAAGACCAGTTTTTAGTCATGGTCAATTGTATACTCCCTCCGTCCCACCAATTGCTTCACCCTTTTCCTCCGGCACGGGAATTATGGTAATGAGAGGGAAAAAAATGTTGTGAGTGTAATTTGAAAATAGGAGAGAGAATTAGTGGAGGGAATAGTGAATTTGAAAAGTGTTGTGAGTGTAATAGTATTTTAGGAGAGAGAATGAGTGGAGAGAATAGTGAAGATTCTTTGCCAAAAAAGGAAAGGGGAAGCTTCTAACGGGACGCCCTTTTGGGTAATTAGTGAAGCTTTTATTGGGACGGAGGGAGTATTGTTTGTCCAGAGTAACTAATCATGATGGTTTGAAGATTTTGATACGTGATGGGAACGAAAAGACTGTAGATGAAACAACTAATGTTGTTTATAAAGAAGTATTTCAAAATTTGTAAATTAGTTTGATAATGTCAATATATTTTTGTTGAACGCATCAAATTTAAAAGTGTTTTACAAACTAATTGTTATATAGTCAAAGTACTTTTCTTTATTTTGTTTATGCAATTTATCAACTTTTTTTTATTGTGCGTTTAACGCACGGGTGTAGCACTAATTATACATAAAATGAATAGTTAGTTATAGGAATTCACAAACACGATATATTTAAATATTTATTTTAATTATTAAATATATTATTGAAAATAAATTTATGAAAAATATTTTGGAGACTTAATTTTTGAACTTGCTTTAGGGTTGAAAGATTGATTCAGTTTTGAAAGTTTTTATTTTTTTTAAATGTGAAAGTTGAAGTATAACAATAGTGAAATTATTTTTTTTCTGTTTAGAAAAATATGATCTTGAGTAGTTATTTTAATATATTTTTTAAGCACAAATAAGGAATCTACTATATATAATAGCAAAAGTTTTTCAAGCTGCTAGAAAACTTCAAGTGACAAAATATCATTGACCAATCTTTCCATCATCCACCAATCACAATCATCCATTTGAAATTCTATTACTAATAACCAATCAAAATGTTTTGAATATCATTGACCAATCTTTCCATCATCCACCAATCACAATCATCCATGTGAAATTCAATTAGTAATAACCAATCAAAAGAATGTCTATTTTTTGAAAAGAAAAATACTCTGTTTCTGAATGATTTTTTATGAAAATAAAATAAAACTATATTTCATTTGTATACTTCAAAAGTAAAGGTTTAAAATTTAATTGGAAGAGTATTTATTCATTTTTACCATTAAAATTTATAAAAAGTAAACATGTCTATTGAATTAAAATTAAATAATTATTTTTGGGACAAATGGAGTATTATATTATGTTACATAATTATTTTTGGGACAGGACGGAGAATTTCGGGCCCGCGAAGAATTCGGACGTCCCGTCCCGTCCTGCTTAGTTGCGGGATATTATAGTTTCATCCCGTCCCGTCCCATTATCTCAAATTGACGGCTCTAATGATATCTACTCTACTAATTATTCAAATTCAATCATAAAAATAATACATATTATACGTTACATGGAAAGTATTTTTCAAAAATCATAAACACAATATATGAAATGTTAATTTTTGGAATTTATAAGAAAATATAAATAAGAATATGGAAACAAAATATTTTGAAATAAAAAAATATGGAAAGTTAATTTTATATCAAGTTCAGTGTTTGAAATTAGAAAAACCGAAAAAATAATAATATATGGAAATGTAATTTATGATAATTATTAAATACAGTTTATGGAGTATTTAAATTTTAAAAATTAATAAACACAATTTACAGAAAGCTACGCATGAAATTAATTACTTAAAACAAATGGAAAATTTAGTTTTTGAAATTATAGTTCAATATATAAAAAGTTAGTTGTGAAAATTATAAATACAATATATGAAAATGTATATTTTTTGAAATTAGAATTACAGTATATGAAAATTTTATTTTTCAAAATGAAAAACAATATACAGAAAGATAATTTATGGAATCAAATTATTATATAATTATACATAAAATGAATAGTTAGTTATAGGAATTCACAAACACAATATATTTAAATATTTATTTTAATTATTAAATATATTATTGAAAATAAATTTATGAAAAATATTTTGGAGACTTAATTTTTGAACTTGCTTTGGGGTTGAAAGATTGATTCTGTTTCGAAAGTTTTTATTTTTTTTTAAATGTGAAAGTTGAAGTATAACAATAGTGAAATTATTTTTTCTATTTAGAAAAATATGATCTTGAGTAGTTATTTTAATATATTTTTAAGCATAAATAAGGAAGATGTGGAAGATTGGAGTTGGAGGAACTAATTTAAGCATGATGGCTAGAAATGAATTGTGGGGTGTTGACTGAAAATCATTATTTTTTAAAGAATGAGTAAAAGATAAGAGAAGGAGAGACCTATAATTCTCTACAAATTTTTTCTTCTCAATTTCCTTAACTACTACCTAAAATTTCTCCAGTTTCATAATCTTTTAAGTCCCTCCTCTTAGAGTTATTTATGTTAATAATAATTCATATGCATTTCAAAAAGGAAAGGAAAATAAGAATAAAACTAAAATAAATACTCATTCGAGAAGAATTAACTATTATTTATATTACATATTATTTATTTAATCTAATTATCGTTGTATTCGTTTAAAATATATTTGATGAAACTTTATAAACATACAATATACAGTGCATCATTATCATATTTAGTACTTTTTATTATTTTAGTGTCATCTTATTCTATTTGAATATGATTGTCAATTATTTTATAATCGCTATAATAACACTTTTAATGCATTCATTAATTCAATAAATAAATACGCAAAAAAGGCTAATTTATTTCAATTAAAATTTATTAAAAAAATGACCATCTAAACTTTCAAAACTAGGATAAAAATAAGGTTAGAAAATTAGTTATAATGATATTTGACTCAACTATTAAACTAATTTAAGGTAGAATAATTTATTTTAAGATTAAACCTCATTAATCTTGATATTTATGGTTGAGATTATTTTCCATTAGGAGGGTCCAACTTAGAAAACTTTAGTTATGAAAAAAAAAATTCATAAAAAATAATAAATTTTGAAAAAATAGAGTCATTATTAATTATAGTATAGAATTAATTTTGGAAGTAAAATTAATATGAACATAAATTAGGATAGCTTGTGTCTATTCAAACTTCTAAAATTATGATAATTTTTTTAGCTCAAATTTTAAACTAATCTGAAATTTGCCATTTTTATTTATTAAAAGAGAATGAGTTGGTCTTATAAAAAGCTAGTTTTTTCTTAAGATAAGGAAAAACGTGTTTTTCCAAAGCGCTGGGCATTATTATTCAAAACAAACGGTGGCATTTTCGTAATTACTGGCAACCATGATAAATGCCAGTGTTAATATTACAAATGACCAGTGATTTCATACTGACGTTTTATAAACATGAAACTGGCACTTTTCTCAAGTGCCAGTGTTAATGTTAAAAATTGCCGGTGAGTACACTGGCACTTTTTAACATTGATACTGACACTTATAAAAGTGCCCGTTGTAGTATCAATAAGTGCCAGTGTACATGTGCTGGCACTTTTTTACACCAAACACTGGTACTCTTTTTTGCTGGCACTCATAAACACATGCACTGGCACTCCAAAAACACATGCACTGGCACTCCAAAACACATGCACTGGTACTCTTTTTTGCTGGCACTCAAAAACACATGCACTGGCACTCAAAACACATGAACTGGCACTCAAAAACACATGAACTGGCATTAGTTTACACTAACACTGGCACATCAAATTCCTAGCACTGGCACATCAAATCCCCCCAACAGCAAATGCCCAATCTGGTACTCAAATACATGTACTGGTATTAAAAAACATATACACTGGTAATTAAATAGACAACTGCTGGCAATGGCAATACGCCCAAATCAACTTCGGCAGTTCCAATTTCAACAGACACCCACCACGAGCTTCTCTCTCTAAAGCGGCTTCCATGGCGATCTAGCTCTCCCCAATCGTCTTCTTCACCACTCCCTCAGTCATCCCTCAACCAAAAAATTGAAGTGGCGAGTGAGTGAAGATTGAAGCGGCCAGGGGTGGCGGTGGCGCCGACTGTGGGGGTGGTGGACGGAAGAGGGGTTGAGTAGGGTTAAAGGAGGAGAGGGTTCGTTCTTCAATTTGATAACTTGATCTAGGAAATCGGCGTCCCATTCTTCGAAACCTTCGTCCGCCATTGTTGTTGCAGATTTCACGATTGAGAGAGAGAGTTGGCTAAGGAAGACGGTCTAGGGAGCGAGATCGCCATTTCCGCCTAGTGAGAGAAGCTCCTCTGTGTTTGCGTTTAGTGAGAGAAAGTGAGAGAGAGCCTGTTAGTGTAATCTGCAGGTGATATCGCAGATGATTTCCCAAAAGTCCAAGTGATATCGCAGATGATATCCTGGACTGAAAATTATATAGTTGTATATTTCTTGTTGGTTATTTAATGGACTAACGTGCTAATATGGTCTGTATAGTCTATGGTTTATGGTTGTATTTCAGGGTGCAATAGCATCAAAGAAGGAGCTAGACACATGTGGAAATTGGAAGAAATGAATTAATACATTTTATGTATTAATTCGTAATTTTGGCATTCAACAACAACATGTATGTGGACTTTGTCAAAGGTTGTTGCTGAATTATAAAAGAGGTACAAGGATGAAAAAGCAAGGGAGTACAAGGCGTGGAAGCATGGCTTGAGGATTCAACAACTAGGTTGCTACAAAATAGGAAGTGGGAGCTAGAATTGTGGAAACAAATTAACCCACTCTCCCTACACTTCCTCCACGTGCAAGACCAGCCCCAAGGCTGTTATTGAAGTAGCCTTCAAGTAATTGAAGACTATAAATAAGCTTGGAAGGTTTATTTGAAGACATGCCAATTATTTCATCACATTCACACCTTCGAAAAGCTTAGAGATAAAGTTCTTTGTTTGGTTCTTTTTAAATCCTTTCTCCCTTGTAATTTCGCACTTGATTACTTTGGTATCAAGGTGTGTGAAGGCTACGATAGGATTCCGTTCTTTATCTCTTGTTCCATAGAGCTCAAAATAGATATAGCTATAGGGAACTTTCGGCTTTGTAAATTCATTCATAGTGATTATAAAGTCTTGCCTAAGAGGCACTCTCAAGTTATATTTATATAACTTGAGAAAAACAATTTTGGTGTTTTATTCCGCTGCAAACTCTTTTACAAAATTGTTTTATTTTTCGGGTGTGTGTGTGCCATCCCAAGTGCTATCGTTGGTCTTTGTTATCACCTTGGATATCACTTGTGATTCAAGCCGTGACAATTTCAATTGGTATCAGAGCCTCTCACTTGACGATACTAAGTGTTTGGTCCTTTTTGTCATGGCTTTTGATCCTGCAAATCCAAATCAAAAACGTCTTCCTGTTTTAGATGGTTCGAATTATGCATATTGGAAAATTCGCCTTCGCTCGCATATCAAATCAATTGATCTTCGAGCATGGCGATCTATAGTTCATGGGTACTCTCTTCCACTATTACCTCCTGATGAGGATGGTGATGTTCAGGTGAAACCTGAAGGTGAGTGGACTAATGAAGAGATCACCCTAGCTAACTATAATGAGAAAGCTCTTAATGCTATCTTTGAGTGGGTTGACATGCATATTTTTAAACTTATTCAAAATAGTTCCACAGCTCAAGAAGCTTGGGATATTTTACAAAGGTTTTGTGAAGGAGATTCTAGTGTGCGTGAAAACAAACTTAGAGGTCTTACTGGCAAATTTGAAAGGTTGAGAATGGGTGAAAGTGATACTATTTCCTCTTATTTTGAAAAACTATTTGACATTGCTAATGAGTGTCAACTTTTAGGTGAACCTTTTACAAACAAACAATTGGTTTCAAAGGCTATTAGAACTCTCCCTGAGCGTTTTAATATAAAAGTTTCATCTATAGAAGAGGCTCACAATCTTTCTACAATGGATATCAATTCCTTAATGAGCATTTTAAAAAATTTTGAGTCAAACCTTGCCGAGCAAAGTGAAGCTTTCAAAGGCAAGAGTGTTGCTTTAAAAGTTCATTCCTCTAGTGGTTCAACTAATGAGGATGACGAAATTTTTGAGGAATTAGGTGAAGATGCCAGTGTTGCCTTACTTGCTAGGAAATATAACTCAATGGTGAGAAAGTTTAACAAAGAAAATGTGCAGGTGAAGGCTAAAGAGCAACAAACCAAGGTGTACAATTCAATGCCCAAGAGGACATTTCCATCTACTCAGAAAGGTGGTCCCATAAGGAGAGCATCATCAGATCAATCCAGATCTGATCCAAAATACCTTGAATCAATCCAATGTCATGCTTGCTCTGGATGGGGTCATTACTCAAATGAGTGTGCTAACACTCTAAGGAAGATGGGAAAGAACCTATGGGTTTCTCTCAGTGACAATGAGGATGAGGAGACCAATCAATCAAGATTCAGATCAAACGGCAATGGTGGTCACAACCGTGACTCGGATTACATCGGTGATACCCGGGTGATATCCAAAATGGGATAGCACCCGAGATATCATCCAATGTGTATACGATTTAAATTTGATAAATGCTGTTTGTTTTGTGGGTTACATTAACATGGATGCAGGTAGTTCACAAGAGGAGAAGGAGTTCAGCAAGGATGAACTCATTTGTGGTCTTAAGAACCTTTGCAAAGAATTGGTGGATGAATGGAAGAAAGAGAACAAGAAGGTGATCTCTCTGTCCAAAGAGGTTCAAGACCTGACTGATGGCTTGACTAGATTGGAAGTTCAACTCACAAAGAAGGATGTGGAGCTGGACAAAGTCAAGAGCAAGCTTACCCTTGCCGAGACAACATTCAAGAAACTCAACACGAGTTCTACCAAGTTAGATGCAATTCTTGGGTTGTCCAAACCACTCAAGGCAGGTACGGGTTTTCAAGAGTCTTTGAATGCTATCACATCTACTTTGACTAATAAGGAAGATAAGGTAGTTTTTGTTAAAGAAAATGACAATTTAGAACTAATATCTTTTGATAAGTCTTCTGACAAGATAAAAATATGTAACTACTGTTACTCTACTGGACATTTGAAAATAGATTGTAAAACTCTTCTAAAGAACAGTCCAGTTCCTGTGTGATACCTGAAGTGTTGCCTAGCACGTCAGATATCACCTACAGTCAGAAGAAGAATTATCAAAGTAGGAAAGTATGGAAACCTAAGTCTAACTTGATTTGTGATCTTTGTATACACGCTTTAAAAACTAATGTTGAAGGTTCATGGTATTTTGATAGTGGTTGTTCTCGCCATATGACTGGAACAAAAATATTTTTAAAGGAATATGAACCTATTCAAGGTGGTAGTGTAACATATGGTGGTGGTGGCAAAAGTAATATTGTAGGAAAAGGTGTTTTAAGTATACCTGGATTTCCTGCTCTGAAAAATGTTTTACATGTTGATGGACTTGTCACTAATTTAATTAGTATTAGCCAACTTTGTGATGACAACCTTGAAGTGAAATTTAACAAAGACACTTGTAAAGTTTTTGATTGTACCAATAACTGTGTTATGTCTGGTACTAGGTCAAGTAATAACTGTTATCTTGTTGAAGATAAACAAGTATGTCATTCTGTGAGGGTTGATGATGCTACCTTATGGCATCAAAAGTTGGGTCATGTCCATTTTCGTAACATTGTGAAACTCATTAATGCTGAAGCTATAAGAGGTATACCTAGTCTGGACATTAGTACAAAAATCATATGTGAAGATTGTTTAAAAGGTAAACAAACACGTGCTACCCATAGTGCTACCCAACATAATGAGGAGTATTCTGGGACAACGCACTGTTTTCAATTAATGCATATGGATTTAATGGGTCCAGTTGAGGTAGACAGTTTAGGAGGTAAGAAATATACTTTTGTAATAGTTGATGATTTTTCTAGATTTACTTGGGTATATTTTTTAAAAGAAAAATCAGAAACTTTTGAAAAGTTTAAAGTCTTACATGCTAAAATCAAAAACATGTTTTCTGCTCTTATCATGCGAATAAGGTCTGATCATGGAACGGAGTTTGATAATTCATTGTTCTTTACTTTTTGTGAATTAAAAGGAATTAAACATGAGTTTTACGCTCCTAAAACACCTCAACAAAATGGGGTGGTGAAAGGAAAAATAGGACCTTACTTGAGATGGCACGTGTGATGTTGTTTTCAAAAAGAATTTTTAAAAGATTTTGGTGAGGCCATAAACACGGCTTGTCACACGGCCAATAGGGTTTTTCTAAGACCTGGTACTAGAATGACACCTTATGAAATTTTGAATGGTAGGATACCAAAGGTTCATTATTTTCATACATTTGGGTGTATGTGTTATGTTCTAAATGATCGGGATTACTTAGCTAAATTTTACTCTAAAAGTGATAAGGCTATATTTCTTGGGTATGCTCGGGACGGTCGAGCATATAGGGTTTATAACCTTAGGTTAAAAACCATTCGGGAATCAATTAACGTTGTTTTTGATGATTTAGCAAGTGTTACAGGTGATGGAGTACAGGAATCTCCATTAATATTCTTTGGAAGAACTGGAGAATCAAAATCAAGTAAGTGATACCCAGTCTTTGGCCAAAGTGTTGCCACCGATGGGATAGCATCTCGGTATCACCCAAGACCAATCCGGCAAGCGAAAAGGATGAACAGTCGAGATGATGATCATGTGCATGAAGACTTGAGAAGGGATCCACCGCCTAGGATCGAAGAGACCATCCTTCCTCTCAAATTATTGGAGAAGCTAGTGAAGGGGTACAAACAAGGAACAAAGGACATTTTAGTGACCGTGAAATGGCAAGGTATGTGTGTATGTCCACCACATACCACAAGGTAAAATATTCCTGTTTTGTCTCTTCTTTAGAACCCAAAAATATTTACGAAGCTTTAAAAGATAATTTTTGGATACAAGCCATGCAAGAGGAACTTGACCAATTTGCTCGTAATGAAGTTTGGTGTTTAGTACCACGTCCTAGTAATACAAATGTTATTGGTACTAAATGGATTTTCAAAAACAAATCAGATGAGCAAGGAAATATTGTTAGGAACAAAGCTCGTCTCGTAGCACAAGGTTACACCCAAATTGAAGGTGTTGACTTTGATGAGACCTTTGCTCCCGTTGCTAGAATAGAATCCATAAGACTCCTCTTGGCTATAGCTTGTTTTCTAAAAATTACTTTGTTTCAAATGGATGTTAAAGCCGCCTTTTTAAATGGTTATTTAAAAGAAGAAGTTTTTGTTGAACAACCAAAAGGATTTGAAGATCCTAATCTACCAAACCATGTATATAGACTTGATAAAGCTTTATATGGCTTGAAACAAGCTCCACGTGCATGGTATGGTCGCTTAACCTCTTTCTTACTTGAATATGGATTCACAAGAGGTGAAGCAGATAGGACCTTATTTATCCTAAGGCATGGCAAAGAAATAGTCATTGTTCAAATCCATGTTGATGACATAGTCTATGGCTCTACTTCTCAAACGTGTTTAAAAGATTTTGTAGAGGCTATGACATCAACATTTGAAATGAGCATGATTGGAGAGTTAACATTCTTTCTAGGCTTGCTGGTGAAACAATCAAATGAAGGAATATTCATTTCACAAAGCAAGTATGCAAAGAGCCTAGTAAAAAGGTTTGGGTTGGAAGGAGCAAAAAGTTCAAAAATCCCCATGTGTTCTTCTCTCAAACTTGGTAGAGATCAAGTAGGTGAGGATGTTGATCCTACTCTTTATCGTTCAATGATAGGTAGCCTTCTCTATCTCACTTCTAGTCGTCCGATATCATGTTCGGCGTGTGTGTTTGTGCACGTTATCAAGCCAATCCTAAAGTCTCTCACCTTAATTACTGTCAAAAAGATAATTAAATATGTTTCAGAACAAGTGAATTAGGGATTTGGTTTAGTAAGGATACTAATACCAATTTGGTTGGCTTTAGTGACTCGAATTGGGCGGGGATATGGATGATAGGAAGAGTACTAGTGGGGGTGTTTTTACTTGGGCAACAATTTAGTTTCATGGTATAGTCGTAAACAAAATTGTGTTTCTCTCTCCACGGCGAGTCCGAGTATGTGGCGGTGGTAGTTGTTGTTCACAACTTATTTGGCTAAAACATATGTTAGATGACTATGGCCTAGAGAGTAATTCTTTGACTATGTCTTGTGATAACCTGAGTGCTATCAACATTTCAAAAACCCAGTTCAACATTCCCGTACCAAACACATTGACATACGTCATCATTTTCTTAGAGATATGGTAGATAAATGCCTAATTAATATTGATCATATTGATACTAAGTATCAACTGGCTGACATCTTTACCAAGGCCTTAGACCACGAGAGATTTTCTAGTTTGAAAAGATCTCTTGGTCTTTGTAATCTCTGAGTCTGTTCGTCTGTGCTACCCCAGGTGATGTTATCACTTAGGGTAACACTTGTATATTAGTGTATTTAAAAAAAAAAAAAAAAAAAAAAAATATATGTTTTATGTTTTGTTTTAATCTGGTTAGCTTAGTTCTAACCGTGGCACATGCTGACCTTTTTGTTATGGTAGGTTATTATTTAGGTTAGCACGTCTGATATCATTCCCCTTCATATGCTTAAAGTGACAAAGTCACTAATCTTTTCTTTTTGATAAATAAAAGGCAAAGGCATTTTTTCATACTTTTCTCTCGAGCTCGGGGCACGGTGTTCGCTGCAACGATGTACTCTTGCCAATGAGAAGGTATGAGGTGATTTATGCTGAGTATTAGGGACATGGAGTTCGCTACTACAGTGTACCCTACTTGAAAGGCATAGATCACTGGGTCTCTACACTTGAAATATAACTTGAAGCACGGAGCTCGTTACTACGTTGCTTTCTTGTTTAAAGAAGTGTATTGAGACGTGTTTAACAAGCAATGTACTTAAAAAAATTATATATAGGCATATAATGCCTAAAGTGCATGAAAAATGCTCAGCTTGTTATGCCTGAAGTGTCTAAAAAAGGGTTAAGCTTATTATGCCTCAAGTGTTTGAAACTGAAAAAAAAAAAAATATATTTATCAAGGGGTTTTATATCATATGTGTTATCCTACGTGTTGCCATCATTGCCTTAACACATTAGTGTGTGCTATATTAGTTTTTTATTTTCGAAATATTGTTGATTAATTTCTCAAAATCTGAAAGTCTTTTTAATTAAAGAGTTTACGATTTTGAAAACGTCTTCAACAAGTTTCTTTTATTTTTTGGTAAACTTAATTAAGTAACTAACCCATATTTTTTTTTTTTTTTTGCTTATAATGTTTTGGGCTTAGTTATAAATTATTTAGTTTACTTATTTTTTTTATTTTACATTTATACTTAAAAAAAAATATATATTTTCTTTATTTTTTAAAATTATTTCAACCGTGTGTTTTTTTAAGTTGGTTAGGGGTTTTATTTTAAAGGTGTGGTTAGGGTTAGTGTTTAAATATGTGGATAGGGTTAAAGGAGAGAATAAATAGGAGTAGATTAGATAGGTTCTTAAGATGTCAAATCAAATTAAGAGTTTGTTCCCTATTTAATCTTTTATTTCCTATTTTCTCTCAACCTCCTCCGTCTCTCTCTCTATACGTTACCCTCACCTCTCTCTAAAACCCTCCTTCCAGCGTCTTCTTCTCTCCCAAAATTCTAGGTCAAAAATTCGTTCCAAATATCCCTCATATCTCCATGGCATCTCCATCCAAAGCTAGTACCGAACCATCTCACACGGACCAAATGGACATCTCACCTAGCATTGCTCCTTCCGTGGCATCTCGCGTGGCCATGGAAACTTCCCCAATGATCACTCCAAGCTCTTCTCCACCAACAATGGCGATTGTTCCTACCTCTGGCCCCAATGCCTCGTTTGATCAAGGCATTCCTAAGGTGACTCTCATCCCTACCAAGCCAAAAAGGAAGAGGAAAGCCCCAACCGCAAGCCGTCTCCCCAAATCGCAAAAGGAGGTCTTCCAACCGCATTAGATCAATCGGGTCCAAGGCAACTTCAAATACCTCTCTTGATCCAGTTGAAGTCTCGTAAAGCTCTATTGATGTGTCCTCACCCCATGTGAGTGATGAGAACTTTGAAGCAAACAAGGAAAAGGAGCCTTCTGGACTCATTTGATGCTTGGGTAGATGGTGATGAAGAGGAGACTCTCTCTCGATTATCGAAAAAGAAGGCCAAGGGCAAAGCTGTGAGTGCTACCAGAAGTGCTAGCAAGAAGAGGATATCATCCGAGGTAACACTTGCCCCCTCTTCGTTCCTAAACATTCCTCTAGTGATAATTCTGGTGATGAGGTTACTCAAACTGAAGAGGATAAAGCTTTTCCAAAACCTTTTCTTACTTTGGAGTATTATAAAAAGGAAAATATGGAACTTTGGTTGAATAGTCTAAGTAAGAGAATTTTAAAAGAGAAGCACATTGATGAGGGTCGGTTGGAAAAGGAAGGAGTGGTTCGGTTTTAAAGGACAGAAATTTTATTAATGCTAATAATCATGCATCGGTTTTTGTTGAGAGTGTTATTCGCAATTTCTTTGCCAATTTGCATGCTCTTTTGGATGATGAAGGGTCTGCTAAATATGGAAAAGTGTTTGTTAGGGGAAGAGTCTATTCTTTTACTCCTGCCCGATTAACAAAGTTTTAGGCCTCCCTAATGTAGATGATGAGAGCATTAGGGTCAATAGAGATGAAATGGTAAAATTGCTCACTCACAACAAACTCTAGCCTTGGCCTTTGAAAGAGAAACTTCATGCTTCTAGATTATCTTCTCTCTATTCCGTACTACACAAACCGTGCATCTTCAATTGGCTTCCTACAACTAATGAACCTATTGTGACTTTGGAGCATGCGAATGTGTTGTATAGATTGGGTAAAAATTTAAGGATTAACTTTGGAAGATTAGTGTTTAAACACTTAGCTTCATGGGGTAGAAAAAGGAAGTGAACATTAGCTTTTTCCCTTATCCTTCTCTAATCTTCAAAGTTTTGGTATTTCAATCCTTGCCCATTGAAGCCTCCGATGTTTTTACCACCGAACCCGAGTATTATACCGTTGATCAACAACCGAAAAGGGTAAAAGGTATACTAAAGATCTTCCTTGGAACAAATCGATGAAACAACCCCTGCTCCTCCCAGTGCTATCTCACGTGATACCCCAAGTGCTTCCCCAGTGTTGCCCTCATACTTTTGCAGAACCGATGCCGCAAGTATTCGCACAACATGATGAATCTTTTGGGCAACTCTGGACCATCAATCCCACAGCTACAGGTTCTCAACTTCCTGCACAAACAGTCAAGTGCAATAGGAGAACTTGCTGAGGGATGGGCTAAGCTTAAGCGAGTAACAGATGCTTTTATTGATGAAATTTCTTCCCAAACAGGGGAGGATCTGCCGCTGCTGGAACTTCTGGAGCCGGTGCTACTGCAGGTGCTACCACCGAGCCGGCCCAAGTGATGGTGGAAGTGATAGGGAAGGAGATCAGGAGGAAGAAGAGGAGTTTGAAGAAGAAGAAAGCTGAACCTTAAGGTTGATAAACCTGAAGGTTTATGTTGCCGCTATCATATGGGTGACTATTTTTGTGGTGATCCTACAAACAATGTTTTTATTTTGGTGATGTGGTGGTTCTCTAAACAATTTACTTTTATTTTATTTTGCTAAAACACTTTAGTTGGTTTGTTAATAACTTAATCTGCTAGGTTGTTTTTTTGCTAGTTTTTGGATGATATTTTGCTACAATGGTTATGGTTTTTAATGGTTACTTAGTTTATTTCGAAAACTTTTAAAGTTTGAAATAAATTAGTTTATTTTGATAAATCATTGTTTAGGATTAGCTCCTTGATTAAGGGGGAGTTAATTTTTTGTGGAGATATTATTCTGTGTTCTATGCTCTGTACATTTGTATATAGACTAATCCTACAGGATAGCAGCACATTGAGTTTGGAAAGAAATATCCAACTAAGGGGGAGATTGTTAGTGTAATCTGCAGGTGATATCGCAGATGATTTCCCAAAAGTCCAAGTGATATCGCAGATGATATCCTGGACTGAAAATTATATAGTTGTATATTTCTTGTTGGTTATTTAATGGACTAACGTGCTAATATGGTCTGTATAGTCTATGGTTTATGGTTGTATTTCAGGGTGCAATAGCATCAAAGAAGGAGCTAGACACATGTGGAAATTGGAAGAAATGAATTAATACATTTTATGTATTAATTCGTAATTTTGGCATTCAACAACAACATGTATGTGGACTTTGTCAAAGGTTGTTGCTGAATTATAAAAGAGGTACAAGGATGAAAAAGCAAGGGAGTACAAGGCGTGGAAGCATGGCTTGAGGATTCAACAACTAGGTTGCTACAAAATAGGAAGTGGGAGCTAGAATTGTGGAAACAAATTAACCCACTCTCCCTACACTTCCTCCACGTGCAAGACCAGCCCCAAGGCTGTTATTGAAGTAGCCTTCAAGTAATTGAAGACTATAAATAAGCTTGGAAGGTTTATTTGAAGACATGCCAATTATTTCATCACATTCACACCTTCGAAAAGCTTAGAGATAAAGTTCTTTGTTTGGTTCTTTTTAAATCCTTTCTCCCTTGTAATTTCGCACTTGATTACTTTGGTATCAAGGTGTGTGAAGGCTAGGATAGGATTCCGTTCTTTATCTCTTGTTCCATAGAGCTCAAAATAGATATAGCTATAGGGAACTTTCGGCTTTGTAAATTCATTCATAGTGATTATAAAGTCTTGCCTAAGAGGCACTCTCAAGTTATATTTATATAACTTGAGAAAAACAATTTTGGTGTTTTATTCCGCTGCAAACTCTTTTACAAAATTGTTTTATTTTTCGAAGTGTGTGTGTGTGCCATTCCATTGACAATTCCATTCCTTCACTTTTTTTTCCACCGAACCAAACGCCCCCTAAAAGGAAAACCGGATTTAGAGACGAAAATTTAGAGACGAACGGAATCCGTAGCTAATTTGGCGACAGATTAGAGACAGAACCAAAAATCAGAGATGGATTCGGATTCCGTCTCTAAATTAGAGACGGATTCAGATTTCGTCTCTAATTCAGAGACGGAATATGAATCCGTCTCTAATTTAGAGACGGAATCCGAATCCGTGTCTAATTTAGAGACGAAATCTGATTCCGTCTCTAATTTAGAGATGGATTCAAATTCCGTCTCTAAATTTTAGAGACAGGTTTTGTATCTGTCTCTAAATTAGAGACAGATTCAGAATCCGTCTCTAAATTAGAGACAGATTCAGAATCCGTCTCTAAACTTTAGAGACAGATTTTAACCCGTCTCTAATTTAGAGACATATTTTTGAATCCGTCTCTAATTTAGTGACAGTTTCAACATCTGTCTCTAAAATTTAGAGACAGATTTAGTATCCGTCTCTAAATTTGACTTTTCTTCTATAAACTTTCATTTGTTTAGTTTTTTTCTATCTTTTTTATATAACTTTTTCTAAAAAAAACACTAATTAAAAAAGGCTAAAATATTGTTTTCTAGTCAATAAATTTTTTTTAAAAAAATAACAAATAAATATAGGGTAGTCCGTCCCTCTTTTGACTTTTCTTCTATATACTTTCATTTGTTTAGTTTTTTTCTATCTTTTTTTCTATAACTTTTTCGAAAAAAAACCCACTGATTAACAAAGGCTAAAATATTGTTTTCTAGTTAATAAAATTTTTTTTAAAAAATAAAAAATAAATATAGGGTAGTCCGTCCCTCTTTTGACTTTTCTTCTATATACTTTCATTTGTTTAGTTTTTTTCTATCTTTTTTTCTATAACTTTTTCAAAAAAAAACCATTGATTAATAAAGGCTAAAATATTGTTTTCTAGTCAATAAATTTTTTTTTAAAAAAATAAAAAATAAATAGGGTAGTTCGTCCATCTTTTGACTTTTCTTCTATATACTTTCATTTGTTTAGTTTTTTTCTATCTTTTTTTATATAACTTTTTCTAAAAAAACCACTGATTAACAAAGGCTAAAATATTGTTTTCTAGTCAATAAAAATTTTTTAAAAAAATAAAAAATAAATATAGGGTAGTCCGTCCCTCTTTTGACTTTTCTTCTATATACTTTCATTTGTTTAGTTTTTTTCTATATTTTTTTCTATAACTTTTTCTAAAAAAAAATCACTGATTAACAAAGGCTAAAATATTGTTTTCTAGTCAATAAATTTTTTTATAAAAGTAAAAAATAAATATAGGGTAGTCCGTCCCTCTTTTGACTTTTCTTCTATATACTTTCATTTGTTTAGTTTTTTTCTATCTTTTTTTCTATAACTTTTTCTAAAAAAAACCACTAATTAACAAAGGCTAAAATATTGTTTTCTAGTCAATAAATTTTTTTTTAAAAAATAAAAAATAAATATAGGGTAGTCCGTCTTTCTTTTGACTTTTCTTCTATATACTTTCGTTTGTTTAGTTTTTTTCTATCTTTTTTTCTATAACTTTTTCTAAAAAAAACCACTGATTAACAAAGGCTAAAATATTGTTTTCTAGTCAATAAATTTTTTTTAAAAAATAAAAAATAAATATAGGGTAGTCCATCTCTCTTTTGACTTTTCTTCTATATACTTTCATTTGTTTAGTTTTTTTCTATCGTTTTTTCTATAACTTTTTCTAAAAAAAACCACTGATTAACAAAGGCTAAAATATTGTTTTCTAGTCAATAATTTTTTTTTTAAAAAATAAAAAATAAATATAGGGTAGTCCGTCCCTCTTTTGACTTTTCTTCTATATACTTTCATTTGTTTAGTTTTTTTCTATCTTTTTTTCTATAACTTTTTCTAAAACAAACAACTGATTAACAAAGGCTAAAATATTGTTTTCTAGTCAATAATTTTTTTTTAAAAAATAAAAAATAAATATAGGATACTCCGTCCCTCTTTTGACTTTTCTTCTATATACTTTCATTTATTTAGTTTTTTTCTATCTTTTTTTATATAACTTTTTCTAAAAAAAATCACTAATTAACAAAGGCTAAAATATTGTTTTCTAGTCAATAAAAAAATTAAAAAAATAAAAAATAAATATAGGGAAGTCCGTCCCTCTTTTGACTTTTCTTCTATATACTTTCATTTGTTTATTTTTTTTCTATCTTTTTTTCTATAACTTTTTCTAAAAAAAAACCACTGATTAACAAAGGCTAAAATATTATTTTCTAGTCAATAAAAAATTTAAAAAAAATAAAAATAAATATAGGGTAGTCCGTCCCTCTTTTGACTTTTCTTCTATATACTTTCATTTGTTTAGTTTTTTTCTATCTTTTTTTCTATAACTTTTTCTAAAAAAAACCACTGATTAAAAAAGGCTAAAATATTGTTTTTTTGTCAATAAATTTTTTTAAAAAAATAAAAAATAAATATAGGGCAGTCCGTCCCTCTTTTGACTTTTCTTCTATATACTTTCATTTGTTTAGTTTTTTTCTATCTTTTTTTCCATAACTTTTTCTAAAAAAAATCACTGATTAAAAAAGGCTAAAATATTGTTTTCTAGTCAATAATTTTTTTTAAAAAAAATAAAAAATAAATATAGGGTAGTCCGTCCCTCTTTTGACTTTTCTTCTATATACTTTCATTTGTTTAGTTTTTTTTCTACCTTTTTTTCTATAACTTTTTCTAAAAAAAACCACTGATTAACAAAGGCTAAAATATTGTTTTCTAGTCAATAATTTTTTTTAAAAAAATAAAAAATAAATATAGGGTACTCCGTCCCTCTTTTGACTTTTCTTCTATATACTTTCATTTATTTAGTTTTTTTTTCTATCTTTTTTTCTATAACTTTTTCTAAAAAAAATCACTAATTAACAAAGGTTTAGGATATAGGGTATAATGTATTAGGGTATAGGGTTTAGGGTTTAGAGTTTAAGGTTTAGGGTATAGGGTATAGGATTTAGGGTATAGGGTATTGGATTTAGGGTTTAGGATATAGGGTATAGGGTTTAGGGTTTAGGGGTTAGGGTATAGGGTTTAGGGGTTAGGGTATAGGGTTTAGGGTTTAGGGTATAAGGTTTAGGATTTAGGGGTTAGTGTTTAGGGGTTAGGTTTAGGGTATAATGTATAAGGGTTTAGGGTATAGGGTATATGATTTAGGGTATAGGGTATTGGATTTAGGGTTTAGGGTATAGGGTATAGGGTTTAGGGTTTAGGGTATAGGGTTTAGGGTTTAGGGTTTAGGGTTTAGAGTTTAGGGTTCAAGGTATAGGGTTTGGGGTTTAAACCCTAAATCCTATATCCTATACCCTATACCCTAAACCCTAAACCCTATACCCTAACCCCTAAACCCTAAGCCCTAACCCTTAACCCCTAAACCCTAAACCCTATATCCTAAACCCTAAACCCTATACCCAAACCCCTAAACCCTAAATCCTATACCCTGTACCCTATACCCTAACCCTTATACATTATACCCTATACCTAACCCCTAAACCCTAAACCCTAACCCCTAAACCCTATACCCTAAAGCCTAAACCCTATACCCTAAACCCTATACCCTATACCCTATACCCTAAACCCTAAACCCTAAACCCTATACCCTAAATCCTATACCCTATACCCTATAAGGGTTACCCTTATACATTATACCCTATACCCTAAACCCTAACCCTTATACCCTAAACCTTATACCCTAAACCCTAAACCCTATACCCTAAACCCTATACCCCTAACTCTGAGCCCTAAACCCTAAACCTTAAACCCTATACCTTATACCCTAAACCATAAATCCTATACCCTATACCCTAAACCTTATACCCTAAACCCTAACCCCTATACCCTAAACCTTATACCCTAAACCCTAAACCCCTAACTCTGAGCCCTAAACCCTAAACCTTAAACCCTATACCTTATACCCTAAACCCTAACCCCTAAACTCTAAGCCCTAAACCCTATATCCTATACCCTAAACCCTAACCCCTAACCCTATACTCTATACCCTAAACCCTAAACCCTATACCCTAACCCCTAAACCCTATACCCTATACCCTAAAACCTAAACCCTAAACCCTAAATCCTATACCCTATACCCTAAATCATATACCCTAAACTCTAAACCCTAAACCCTATACCCTTATACATTATTAAATTATTATTAATAAATTTAAAATAATTAAATTAATGAGTATTATTATTAATTAATAACATTATTATTTTTGATATTATATATTATTACTAGGTATTATTAATATTATTATTAATTATTCAATAATAATTACTAATATATTCAATTATATAATTGAATAATTAACAATAACATCATTATTAGTCTTATTATTAAGTATTATTACTAATTACTATTTTCTTTAAAGATAAAATTATTGTTATTGTTAATAAGTATTTTTTTATAATTTATTAATATCAATTATTACTTAGGTATATTAATATTTCTTAGAAGTTTAAATTATTATTAATAAATTTAAAATAATTAAATTAATGAATATTATTATTAATTAATAACATTATTATTTTTGATGTTATGTATTATTACTAGTTATTATTAATATTATTATTAATTATATAATAATATTATTATTAATTATATAATAATAATTATTAATATATTCATTGAATAATTAACAATAACACCATTATTAGTCTTATTATTAAGTATTATTACTAATTATATGATAATGTTATTATTCTTGATATTAGGCATACTACTATAACTAAAATTTTGGGTAAATCAAATTAAAGTATGCAAATATTTTAGATTACTTTTTGTAAATTTCAGTAATAAAAAAAATCTAAAATATTTTTTTCTATTCAATAAAAAATAATAAAAATTACTAGTTATTATTAATACTATTATTAATATTATTACTGTTTATATAATTAATATTAATATTAATTAATTAATCAATTATATAATTAATAATTTATTAATAAATATAATTAATAATAAATATTATTATTCTTAATATTAGGTATAAATATTTTAGTTAGAGTATAATATAGTGTGAAATAAATATAAGTATGTGATGTGGCATTGTTTGATTGGATTTCAAAATTTCACGCGGATTATGGATCAAAGCAAAATTTGACCGTTCAATAACCTCGATCAAACGGACCATATTAATATCAAACAAAACCAAACTCCCTCTCCCTATTTCTCCCTCATTTCTCTCTCTCTCTCTCTCTTCATTTTGAATTACAAATTACAGAGCACGGTTCTCTTCGTTTCTCTCTCTCTCATTTCCCTCAGCCCTCACCGTCTTCTTCACGTCGCCGGCGCCATCACAGATGCAGAGACCTTCGCCCTCCGTCACTCTCTCTATTTCTCTCCCTTCAACAAACACAAACAGCCTCCCCATTCCCTATTATATCTTCACCTTCCGCCGCCACCACTACCGTCACCTATCGCCGCCGTCACCCTTCGCCCTCCATCACTCTCTCTCTTTCTCCGTTTTTAGTCTCCGTCGGACCTCGGTAGGAGCCAATCGAGGAGCACGTGGAGAAGAGCGGCATATCCGGCGACTAAAGCAAGCTTTAACACAACAACGAAGTATGAAATTGGGTTTGGTTTTTTAGTCTCTATTCTTCGATTTTCGATTTTCGATTTGATTGTGAATCTGATGATGGTGGTGTTTTTTGAAATTGTTGGGTTTGGTTTTTTTGAATTTGTTGTTTTTTCGATTTAACACATTTTTAGTTTCCATTGTTGGGTTTGGAATTGAAGTATTGTAATAAGCTTGAGAAGATGTCGAAATTGGGTTTGGTTTTTTAGTCTCTTCATCTCCCAGATTCAATTCCAGACGTCGTGAGGCTGTTTTTTCGATTCAACACATTTTTTTTGAATCTGGTGCTTTAGTGATGGTGGCGCCGGTGATTGAGACGGTGGTAGGGTAGTTGGTGGGGGTGGAAGTACGAAATTGGAAGTGAGGTTTATTGAACATTTCGTTAAATATTTAACTCGTGTTAGTTTATTTAATGGTGGAAGTTTGTGAGGACTGAATTGAGTATAAAAGAAGTTTAGGGGTGCAAAGTGTAACTATGAAATATCAAGGACTGATTTGAAAATAAGAAAAGGTAAGGGATTGATTTGAGAATAATAAAAGTTAAAGGACTGATTTAATATATATTTAAAAATATATATTAATATATTTTAAATATATATATAATTATATATATATATATATATATATATATATATATATATATATATATATATATATATATTTAAAATATATTAGTATATATTTTTAAATATATATATATAATTTTTTTTTAAAAAAATATCAATTTAGCTACGAAAATATCCGTAGCTAAAATGGTTCGAAAATAAAATGACAAATTAAATAGAGACGAAAAATCTGTCGCTAATCCGTAGACGGTCATATCTGTAGCTAATTTAGAGACGGACATATCTGTCTCTAATTTAGAGACGAACATATCTGTCTCTAATTTAGAGACGGCCATATCTGTCTCTAAATTAGAGACGGACACATCCGTCTCTAAATTAGCTACAAAACAGCGACGCCTAATTTAGCGACGAACCTGCACCCACGGAATAGCTACGAAATAAATCCGTAGCTAAACACGATTTAGCTACGAAATCTTCATTTTAGCTACGGAATTTGCCGTAGCTAATTTCGTTTTTCCTTGTAGTGTTACTGTAAATGGTGTTGTGCCTGATGAAATGGGAGCCTCTGATGATTGGTGTGATATGGGAAGGTTAGATGGGTTTGGTGGTGGGGGAGGCTCCTCAGTTAGAGAGCTCTGTGCAAGGGCAATGGCCATTGTCTATGAGCAACATTATAACACGTTAGGCCCTTTTGAAGGCACAGCACACATTACTGTTCTCTTGATAGGACTGATGACAGAGCATTGAGGCACCGGCTTCGTCTTCTTCTTCTTCTTAAGGTATGACTAATGTTATTCGTCCCACTCCCCCCCCCAAAGCCTAAAAAGGAAAAAATACAGGCACACACTCATGAGCACCTTCTTTAATGCTCAAATAACGATCTTTCATTTGCGAGTATTGAAGGCGCTCTAGATAAATCTTCAAAATATTCACTTCGGTTTATGTACTGTATTTTAATCGCTGTTTTTGATTTTGGATAACAACTCTAGAATATTCAAAATAAAGTGTCCTGCTACCGTGTACCCTTTAGTCCTGTTACTTGAACAATACCACATTTATAAATCAATACCACATTTATAAAGCAATCTGTCATGGATAGTACACGGTAAGTACCCCTTTGTCAAATTCTACCTTTTTCATACTCTAATTTCAAGTATTGTTTATTGGTTTGTATAAAAGAGAATCACATTAGAGTAAGTAATTTTCGCTTTTGTAGTTTATTTTATTATTCAGGTAATTTTTGTTTCTGAATTTGTGTGAGCAGATTGAATTGGGTATGGGTTCTTGAAGTTTTCATGAGTAGTTTTTTATATTGAAGGTTCATATTGAGTTCCAATTGAAGGCTCATTTTATTGCCCTGGTGGTTTCATCTTCAAGTTATATCCCAGCCTTTTCTGAATTCTTTTAGAAAGCACTTGTCATTCCTTTGGGAAATATATTGTAGTTCTGCAAACGTGACAGTTTTGGAGATTAGGATATTTCAGTTTGTGAAGAAAAAGATTTGTTAAACAGCTGTGACGGGTACCTTATTGATAATAATAATCTCTGAAAAAATGGAAGAACATTCCTGTCAGTGTCACTACACGCTGTATGTTGTACAAGAATGCTCAATAACTTGGCCACTTGCTATTCTGTGAGACCCTTATCGAATTGAGATGACTGATTCTCTCCTTGAGAAGTTGTGAGTTCTATTATCTAAATTCATCTTTTTTGCTGTTTATTCACCAATAATTATTTTATTTTCAATTTTCGTCTGAATAAATACATCATAGACCCATTTAGAAAATATGTGTGGCCATTATTCCATTTGGCCATCACCAATGCGTTAGATGACACAAAATGGTCAAGGACTCGTGAAACAATTTCTAAGTCAAATTATGCATCTGATTGTCTTTAAGTTCGAATTGGATATTGCGTTAATTGATGCACAATGCAGCCTAGAAAGCTATATCTGATCTTTCTCTTCCGTTTTCTCATTTTCCTACGACTATTATTTCTCAGGTATGAAATTAATTGTTTGGGGAATACTTTGTGGATCAGGAGAATAAACCTTAAAAAACAAAAACATTATTTCTCTGCCTTGGAATGTGACTTTAACAGTTTCCCCCCTATTTGCTAATATAATCTTGGACAGAAAGCCAACACGATGTTGAGGATGATGTGACTGAAAGCTATGAGAATGAGCGAGGAGATTATATTACTGGTGAGAAGTCTGCAGTGGAGATTTGTTCAGCAGTACCGGATAAGCCTCAATATTCTCTGGCAAAGCAAGAACATGCTTTTGCTGGAGCATTTGCTGGTATATTTGTCAGCCTTTGCACCGCATCCGGTTGATATTGTTAAGACGGTCATTCGGTCATGCCGTACTGATCGAGAAATCTATTCTTTATATTAGCAAATCAATTATATACGAAAGAGGTATGTTCATCGTGATCTTATTCCCATTTCTTTGTCTTGCTTTGTAATACATTATGTGACCATTCAAAAAATTTATTTGGGATTTTGATTCAGGTGTATCGGGACTTTACCATGGAATTGCAAGCAACATTGCTTCTTCTGCTCCAATTTCTGATGTTTACACCTTCACGTACGGATCTATTAAGGGAATTTTGATTCCCCATTTGGCGAAGGTGATTTTCTTAAGAAGTTCTTGTGTTCATACTAGATGTTAATCCTACTGTTTTTTTTTACTTTATTTATATATGGTATTTGCCTCTGCTTATGTTCTTCTTGTTCGAGGGGAGTTTGGGAAATGTGAGAGCCTTACATACTGGCTCATTGCAGGAGCATCATTCTTTAGCACATTGCACAGCAAGAGGTTGTGCAAGTATTGCCACTTCTTTTATCTTCACTCCCAGTGAGCGTATAAAGCAGCAGATGCAAGTTGGTTCACATACTGTTGAATTTCATGGTATTTACAACTTAAAAAAGTATCTGAAAATCCTTTTGACCAAAAAATGGCATGCTTTTGTTTTTGCTTTGCCTTCCAGTAATGATGATTGATTTTTAGATTTCTTTTCATCTTTGCATTAGTGAATGCTGTTGAACTTGTGTGACTTCACAGGAATGCCTTACTTGGGATTGTTGGAAAGGGTGGTTTATCTTCATTATATGCTGGATGGGGAACAGTACTCTGCAGAAATGTTCCACATTCTATCAGTCGGGTCATAGACTAATCAGGTTGACATGGTCTTTATTATCTCCAAGCTTATAGTAGAAACACCGTGTACACCAAATCACATGTTGTTATATGTTTCTTTGCCCATTAGTGTAGTACAGCTCTCGAGCAAGTGATTTCCATTCTCACAACCAGCTCTCAGTTTCACTGCATTGGTATAATTATTAAGTAATCTTTTGTGATCCTTGTAATTTTTATTATTAATGCAATTATATATATTTGCTAAATACCTTTTATTTAAAAAATCAAAATTAACCGTTATAGTTATAGTTGTTATTGTTAATTCCATTATGAATATTTTTAATGACATTTTTAGCAACTTTTTTATTTAGTTTTCGTTATTTCTCACAGTTTGTTGGTCGTGCGTTTAACGCACGGGTGTTATACTAGTTATCATAAGAAACTAAAGTGATAAAACTGTTAAGTTTAGGGATCAAATTATTATCTAGTATAAGGGTACTAATGGTATTATCAAATATTTCACAAATCGAAGGGGCAATCTGGCAAAGAAAGCCAATATAAGGGACCAAACTAATAAAAAAAATCATAAGAAACCAAACAAATAAAAAGTGACAAGTTTAGGGACCAAATTATTATGCCAAAATCTAGGGAGAAACGTGTTTCTCCATAATTTATGGAAAAACGGGTTCATTTCTTTACGGGACACGGTGTGAGCCAGCCGCTCGAGAGTTCTCTAATGGCGGACTCCACGGAACAACCTAGCAGATCAAGAGACCTCGACAAGCTCCTTCTCAGGTCCGGCCACTTAGTCGGCCCAACCTTCGAGCCAGGCACCGAAGTAACCATCTCTCTATCTCTTTACCCTACTCTTGGAGTAATTTTTACAATCAGTTGATGCGCATTCTGTAATTTTGGTACTATATATGGTGCTTGATTGCAGTTGATGAATGATCTTGAAGAGTATGTTCGTGTTTTGGTTGTCGATGCCGGTGGATTAGGATTTGAGTAATTTTTACAATCAGTTGATGCGCATATCTGTAATTTTGGTACTATGGTGCTTGATTGCAGTTGAGGAATGATCTTGAAGAGTATGTTCGTGTTTTGGTTGTCGGTGCCGGTGGATTAGGATGTGAGGACGAGGGAGACGGCGGCAATGGTGAGGGTCTCCCTTTTGCGGTTAGTGAGAGAGAGGAACGTTTAGTGAGAGAGAGAGAGAGTCTCCGTCTTTTGTCCGTCTTTTGTTGTTTCTGGATATCAATTAAAAAGGTTCTGAATATCAATTATAAAGCTTCTGGATATCAATTAAAAAGGTTTTGGGTTCTGGATATCAATTAAAAAGCTTCTGGATATCAATTATAAAGCTTCTGGATATCAATTATAAAGCTTCTGGATATCCAGAACTCTTTGAAAAGATATCCAGAACCTTACGTAAGTGATATCCAGAAATTTAGAATTGGTTTCTGGATATAAGTTTTAAGGCTTCTGGATATCCATATTCAATGTTCTGGATATCCAGAACCTTGTGAAAGTGATATCCAGATCATAAATTTGGTCTTGTCCTTGGATTTGATCTCAAATCTTTTTTCTGGATATCCGTCCCAAAGCTTCTGGATATCAATCCCAGAGCTTCTGAATATCCAGAAGAGCAAGTTTTGGGAGAAACTAGTTTCTCCATAAATTATAAAAAGTTCACTTTTTTTCTACTTGCAAGTAGTTAGTGAATATTTAGGAACAGTTTATAAAACAGGACTTTCTATAACTTAAAAAGAAACTAGTTTCCCCCAAAATCTTGTGTATTCAGAAACCCGTTTTTCCATAACTTATGGAGAAACACGTTTCTCCCTAGACCTACTCAATTATTATTTAATCCTTAAATTTTTTTAGAAATTAATTTGAAAATTTCATTTTATGTGATCATAACTCAAAATAATGAGATCTTTAAATTTTAAATTGACAAAATTTTCACTTAAAACAAATTTGACAAAATTTAATGTTAAACCACAATTTGAAACATCCGCCAAATTTTGATTCCAAGTTCCAATTTGAAAGCACTGGCTAAGTTTAGACACCATTCAGGCCAAAATACCGGGAAAACGTTTTTTTTTTAATTTGGAAAAATGAATTTTTGAACCAATCGTGCGGTAATATTTTTGTAATTAATTGAAAAATTATAAAAAACACTCGATAACATATTTGTAAATAATCGAAAATTCTCAACACTCCATGACACTCTCCAATACACAAACGGGCACTCTGTAGTACACGGACCGGTCATCTCAAATACTACCACCGACCATTTTAATATTTCATTTTATAAAAACTTCGAAGGTCCATTTGAGAGCTTAAATAACGTCTTTTTTAGGTCTTGAAATTCTCTTCGATTTCATATGGTGTGCGTTCCGTGGTTAATAAGGAGTAAAAAGTTACACTATTTGTCGCACATGCGCTCAAACGACTACATACACTCACTTTCATATGCATTAGCAATGCGCTCAAACGACTACATACACTCACTTTCATATGCATTAGCATTTTAAAAGACATGAACCGGGGTTATTAAACATATGCAGTGACAATCTTTATCACTCAAACGGGTTGTGCCAGTACAAGTATTTTGTTGTCATTTCACTTAAATATTTTGTTAAATGTATATTAATTGCTATTAATATATAAAAACTTCTAAAATTGATATTTTGTAAATTTGTTTGTCATGATCTTGGTCAAGTTCATAACCTTGTTCAAATGTGATTATTAATTTATATTCAGAAAACTTTAATATTGATATCCAGAACCTTTTTAGGATAATATCCAGAAGCTTTGTTATGGACTTAGCGATAACCTTGTTCAAATGTGATTGTTAATTGATATCCAGTAGTAGTGTTTTTTAACTTCAGTTCTAGTGTTTTTGACCGCCAGTTGTGTGATTTTTGATTAACAAGTAGCACGAAGTTTAGTTAAGTCCCAAAGTTTAAACTCTACTTTATTATTAATCAAACTTTAACCACGACTTTTGTCAAATTCTCACTTCAATTTTAATTCCATCCTATTTAAGGTTTTAATTACTTAAACAATTCATCACTAGACGACCAATGTCATGTCTTTCAATGCAATCTTACATAAATGAGAAAGTTATATGAAAGCGTATGCTTTTTGGGAACAAACTCTTGTTTCCTTATTTTAAAAGACTTCAAAAAGGTAAGAAGATTTTGTTACTTTCATGGAAGATTTATTATTGTCCTATTTTGACTAGGACATTGTAAATAAAGTAAATATCTTTTATTTATGTATATAGTTTTATATTAGGACTAACCTACTAATATTTTATTTCCTTGTGAGTGTGTTTATGTTTTCATATAGGAAAAGAGATCTCACAAAGGAAGATGTTGATTACTTGAAGATCTTCTCCAAAGTGCATATAAATACAAGGCATTCAGCACTAGAGAAGACACAAAAATTCTGAGAGAGAAAATACTTATTCTTCACAGTTTTCAACTTTATTGATTTTAGGTTGTGAGTGAAGGTTGTGCCTTACATCCGTAACTCACATCTAGGTTTTCATAGAGTTCTTTGTTTTACTTCTGACTAGAATAGGTCCTACTTGGGAAAGGGGAATTGTTCTTGTCGTAGAAGGTGATTAGAACTCGTTTAGTATTTTAGTATTTTAGTTTTTCACTTATTTGTTTTTGTAAGTAACAAAAGTTTTTATAGTGAAAAGTTTTTGGGCGTAAGCCTAGTTTGCTGATCACACAGATCAGTAAGCGTAAATAATTCTTGAGTTATTGTTTTTAATTTGTTTTATTCCGCTGCATTGTCTGTGGATGTGTGGACAGTTGTGAGACACATCTGTACTCACATCCGTTGTCTGTTGCGTGATTAAAGCTTTCTAGCTACACGAAACTTTCAATTGGTATCAGAGCCAACTCTCGATATATTACATATTACTGAGTGTTGATCCAGAAAGTGTAGTCTTTATTGAATGCCAAAATCACCAAAACAGGCCTCCTATCTTGGATGGCACGAACTATTCTCTTTGGAAGTCTAAGATACGTAATTACATCAAAAGTATTGATGAAAGGGCTTGGATGTGTATCCTTGTTGCATGGCAACCTCCTACTGTGGAGAAGAAGCCTGCTTCTGGTGTTGGTGAGTCTATTTTCGAAAGAAAACCTGAAGAGCAATGGACTCTTGCAGAAATTCAGGCTGCTAATTATAATTCAAAAGCTATGGGTGCTATTTCCAGCCATGTTTCTGGGAATATGTACAAGCTTATCACTAATGAGAGTGTAGCGAAAGATGCTTGGGATATCCTGCAAACACAATGTGAGGGTGCACCAAGTGTAAAAGCTACAAGGCTGAGAATTTTAATGGATAGGTTTGAGTTAATTCGAATGGAAGAAACTGAGGACATTGTGTCATATGCTGCTAAGATTCATGAGATTTCAAATGAGTGCACAAGTCTAGGAGAATCTATCTCCAATGCAAGACTTGTGAGTAAGATTTTGAGGACCTTACCTGAAAGGTTCAACATAAAAGTGGCTGTGATTAAGGAAACTAATGACACTAATACTGTAGGTCTAGACAAAATTGTGGGTATCTTGACTGTGTTTGAGCTAAACCTTGAAGCTCAGAAAAAGAACAAATCTCACAGTCTTGCTCTCAAAAGTGCTGCTGCATTACCAAGAGAACTTGTGGAATTATTCTCTGAGATTGACAAGTCAAATCTTGAAGAAGAGGATATGGCTTTTATTTCAAAGAAATTCAGTTCCATACTGAAAAATAAAAGAATAAGTAAATTCCCTAACAGACCTACTCCCAGTGCTACTGAAAAACCAAAACCTAGCACTGACACTGGATTCAAGAAACCAAGCTTTGAAAATAACAAATCCTCTGAGTCTGTTCAATGTAGGGCATGTCGTGGCTTTGGTCATTATGCCAATGAGTGTGCTAACACACTCAAAAAGAAGGGAATGAGCTTAACTGCTACCCTTAGTGACAGTGAGGATGAAGATGAAGTGGCTAACATGTCTATTATCAATTGTCATTCTGTGTTTAATGCCTTTTCTGCAGATATAGAAGATGGAGGTTCTGAAAATTCCTTGGATGTGGTCTCAGATGTGTACACATCTGGTGTCACATCTGACCTAATGCTGAATTGTTTCACAGTAAAAGGAGATTCTGATGATGAAGATAGAGACATCCCCTATGAGGAACTTTTTGCAATATACAAGGAGTTGCATACAGATTGGATGAAAAGATTTGACAAGATTGAGGTACTTGTTAAGGTAAATAAATCTCTTTCTGATAAATTAGCTAATTGTGAAGATGAAAAAGCTATACTTTCAAAGGAAAATGATGTTCAAAAAGATACCATTGCAAAACTTGAAGTTCTTGTGACCAAAAGAGAAGTTGACCTTGAAAAATATAAAAATGAATGTGAGAAAGCTGAGAGTACATTTACCAAGTTGAACAAAAGTAAAATGAAACTTGATGAAGCTATTTCTATAGGACAACTTAACAAAAATGGTATGGGCTTTGAGACTGGTAATTTTGTAAAGGAGGGATGTGAGACTTCTACTTCAAAAGGTGTGGAAAAACCAATTTTTAGAGAAAAACTTCTTTTGAGTGAGAAAAGACCAAGGAATAGGCACTACATCTGCCACTATTGTCTTGCTCCTGGTCACATTAGACCCTTCTGTTACAAACTCAAGGCTGACAAAAAGTCTGGTTACTTCAATCAGCCTCAGATGTGTGAGAAGATGTATGCACATCCGAACACACATCCTGGTAATCTGAGACCTCTGCAATCCAAAAAGAAAGCTGTAAAGCAGTGGGTGGCCAAACCAAGTGCCACCTGCAATGTAGTTTACTCTTTCCTCAAGAGTAGTGTCTCTGGCTCTTGATATTTTGATAGTGAGTGCTCTAGGCACATGACTGGAAACTAACCAGTCCTCCTTGACTATGAAGTGATTAGTGGGGGGAAAGTAAACTTTGGTGGAGGTGCTCAAGGAAAAATAGTTGGGAAAGGAACCCTAGATGTCAAAGGTCTCCCAAAATTGCACAATGTGTACCATGTGGAAGGCTTGAAAGCCAACCTAATAAGCATCAGTCAACTGTGTGATAATGACCTTTATGTGAAGTTTGATAAGCACTTGTGTGAAGTGTTTGATAAGGATAATAAATGTGTGTTTACTGGTCCTAGATCTGCTGACAATTGTTACCAATTTGGTGACAATCTTTCTTGCCTAAGCTCAAAAGCTAATGATGTCAATCTGTGGCACCAAAAATTAGGGCATGCTAGCTGTAGAACTCTGGAAGAACTTCAAAGGTTTGAAGGCATTAAAGACCTCCCTAAACTGAACTTCAAGAACCCTGATGTCTGTGGTTCATGTCAAAAGGGAAAGCAAACAAAAGCATCGCATAAAAATGTCCAACAATGCTCCACATCTAGGTGTTTGGAGCTGATTCACATTGATTTAATGGGACCTATTGAAGTAGAAAGCTTTGGTAGGAAAAAGTATGCCTTTGTGTGTGTTGATGATTATTCTAGGTACACTTGGGTAATGTTCTTAAGAGAGAAATCTGAAACAATTGGAGAATTCAAGAATTGGTACAAAAGGGTTAGAAATCTTTATGGTCTTAAGGCTGTGAGGATTAGGTCTGACCATGGTACTGAATATGAGAACCAAATGTTTACTAATTTTTGCAATTCTAAGGGAATCACACATGAATTTTCTACACTAATCACCCCACAGCAGAATGGAATTGCTGAAAGAAAGAATAGAACCTTGCAAGAAATGGCTAGGGTCATGTTAAGTTCTAAAAACATGTCCAAGAAATTCTGGGCAGAAGCTTTGAACACTGCTTGTCACGTTGGCAATAGAGTGTTCCTAAGGATTGGTAGCACTGTCACTCCATATCAAATCCTCCTTGGAAAGAAACCAACTGTGAAGTACTTTCATGTTTTTGGATGTATATGTTATATTCTCAATGATAGAGAATACTTGTCCAAATTTGATTCAAAGAGTGACAAAGCAATTTACATGGGCTATTCCACTAATAGTAGAGCTTACAGAGTCTTTAATCTCAAAACTAAGACCATTATGGAATCTGCTAATGTTATTTTTGATGACTCACTTGATCTTAACCTCGAGACTGCTTAGGATGATGTTTCAGGTTGCTTACTGGACTGGAAGGATGAAGAAACAGGTGCTGAAAAACCAACAGAAACTTCCAGTGCTGAAAAACATGCTGAACCTGCTAAGGATGTAAACATGGATGTGGAGACATCTGCATCCACATCTGAACCCACATCTGCTCCCACATCCAATCAAAATCCTATAATTGAAGACAGTTCCTCTGAATCTGATCAGGATGATGCTCCAGAAGATAATGTGAATGGGTGTGTGGATAGATCAAAGGATATTCCTTCTAAAATCCAGAAAAACCACCCCACTTCACAAGTTGTAGGAGATGTGCATGCTCAAGTGAGAACTAGACAAAAGGACAAAGTTGATTATAGAAAGATGGCTGGTTTGTGGAGTTGCTCCTCAGCATACTCCCAGGTAAGTTTTTGCTGTTTTATTTCAAAGATTGAACCTAAGAATATTACTGAAGCATTGAAAGATGTTGACTGGATTCTTGCTATGCAAGATGAGTTGATTCAATTTGAAAAGAATGAGGTTTGGACTCTTGTTCCCAGACCCTCACATGGAAATGTTATAGGAACCAAATGGATTTTCAAGAACAAAACTGATGAGCAAGGTGTGATCATTAGAAATAAAGCTAGATTAGTTGCTCAAGGTTACACTCATATTAAGGGAATTGATTTTGAGGAGACATTTGCTCCTGTTGCTAGGATTGAATCAATTAGGCTTTTGTTAGCCATTGCTTGTTACCTCAAGATTACTCTTCATCAAATGGATGTTAAGAGTGCTTTTCTAAATGGGATATTGAATGAGGAAGCCTATAATGAACAACCTAAAGGCTTTGTGGACTCCAAATATCCTAACCATGTGTATAAGCTGAAGAAAGCTCTGTATGGGCTAAAGCAAGCCCCTAGAGCTTGGTATGGTAGGTTGACTGACCATTTGCTTCACCTAGGATTCAAGAGAGGTGAGGTTGACAAAACATTATTTTTGAGGAAAAATAAAAAGGAGATTCTTGTGGCACAAATCTATGTGGATGATATTGTGTTTGGGTCAAATTCTGACCCTATACTAGCTGAATTTGTGGATAGCATGACTTCCACATTTGAGATGAGTATGGTAGGTGAGCTGAATTTTTTCTTAGGATTACAGATTAAACAATTCAAAGATGGCATGTTCATCTCACAGTCTAAGTATGCCAAGAATCTTATGAAAAAGTTTGAACTTGAACACTCTTCACATCAAAGAACACCAATGGGATCTTCCCAAAAGCTAAGCCATGATTCAGATGGTGAGAGTGTTGATCAAACCCTATACAGAAACATGATTGGAAGTCTGCTTTACCTCACTGCAAGTAGACCTGACATTATGTATAGTGTGTGTCTCTGTGCTAGATACCAAGCCAACCCAAAGGTGTCCCATCTTAAAGCCTTGAAAAGAATCATTAGATATGTGAGTGGGACTGTGAACCTAGGAATGCATTACTCTAAAAAAACTAACACCAATTTGGTTGAATACACTGACTCTGACTAGGCTGAAAATAGTGATGATAGAAAGAGTACTACAGGTGGATATTTTTACCTAGGAAATAATCTTGTGTCTTGGTATAGTAGAAAGCAGAATTGTGTGTCTTTGTCCACTGCTGAGGCTGAGTAGGTTGCCCTTGGGAGTTGCTGCACACAACTGCTTTGGATGAATCAAATGTTGAAAGATTATGGATTAAATAGCAAAATTTTGACTGCTTTTTGTGATAACAAAAGTGCCTTGGACATATCTAAAAATCCTGTCCAACATTCTAGAACAAAGCACATTGATATTAGACATCATTTCATTAGAGATCTTGTTGAACAAAAACCTGCAAGGTCCGGAATTTGTTGGGACTGAAAATCAATTGGCTGATATATTTACAAAGGTATTAGATTTGGAGAGATTTTCCTCCTTGAGGAAGTCTCTTGGTTTGTGTGATATCTAAGGTTGTGAGCACAAATGTGTCTCACATCCTCTAACACATCTGTATATTAGATTAACTGAAAAAAAACACAAAAAAAATATCATGCATTAGCACGAAATTTCTCAGTGTGGTCACTTGTGAGTCTTCATCTTGACATTGTTTTTGATCACTTAATTGTGAGCACTTCCTGTTCATGTCATCTTTTAATGACTTGATATAACCTTCCTAGGTATCTCACAGTGGGTGCTATAAAAGAAAAAAAAATACATGTGAGGAACAGCTACTTCACCCTTAGTATGAAGTCATACCATTGTGATCAAGTGATTCTAATAAGAAATCTTGAAATCAAACTTGACAAGATCATTGGGAAAAATGGCTATCTTTGGGATCAAAGAAAAGTGAAAGCTACTCATAATGCAAAAATCCACAACAAAAAATTGGTGGATGCATCCTAGAGGCTGTGCAGATTGGATTATTGCTCATTGACTTTTTGTGATCTAAATGTGTCCCCAAATGTGACTCATATCCTAAGCCACATCCATAAGCTGAGATCTTTCCATCACCTGTGTGTTTGCATCATGCTAGACATACTGCATTTTAGGTCATATAGGAGCTTTGTAAATATGCTAGTTAATTTATTTTCATTCTTAATTTATTCCTTGATTTTATAAGTTTTTTTGATCTTCAATATCTTTCATGAAAGAAAAAGGTGTGTACCAATCCTTGTTTGAAAAGGTTGAAAATTTTGAATGGGATTCTGATTTGAAAAAGATATGGCTGATTTATTTTTGTTTCCATAAAAATCTATCAAAATCTTGTTTATTTTAATTCCCTATTTCTTCGAAGGTTGTTGTGTGTGGTAATCTCAAAGGATTCTAGCCGTTGGAGGACTTCTAAGGAATTTAGGTTTTGTGAAACCTTTTTGGAGAAGGATTCCAAGTTTCAGTTGAAAAGGGGGAGCTGTGAGTATTAATTAGACCTCACATCCGTCCCATCCCCCATAAACCCTTGCTAAACCTCTTGTTCTTCCATCTTTTTGCACACAATCACACACACACATTGCAATTAATTCCTCTTCCACTGTTCAACCTAACCCCAATCTTCAGTTTAAATGGCCGATCACTCCAACATTCGTGAAGAAGATGTTCTTGACATTGTTCCAATTTCTGTAGCTAAAGGAGAAGCTACCATTGTCGTCAACCCTGCAATTTCAAAATTACTTGTTGAAATTCCGCCTCCCTCATCCTCGTCTAACTCTTCAATGGAAGCTTCACCTGCCAAATCACCTACATTGGAGCCCCTGTCTGCTCCAACATTTTCTGAAAACCCTAAACCTCCAACCTCTCCGGTTATTCAACCATCGGTTGAAGCCTCTGTTTTACCCTCTGTTGAAACCCCTTCAACCAAGAAGAGGAAGCTGACCCCTGCAAAACCCTTGGGCCATACTGCGATCCCAGTTCCCCAACGCAATCTACGTCGATCGTACAGGATTAGAAAGCTGTCAGAGTCTGACAAGGCTAAGAACTTGAAGAAACCTGGTGGTAAGCCCTCTACTGCCATTACTCTTGAAGAAGAAGAAGAAGAAGAAGAAGAAGAGGTAATTCCTCCTCTTGTTAGAACTAGGGCTCAACCCTCAAAACCTTCTCCTTCAGTTGTTGTCCCTGCTATTACTCCTTCTGAAGTAACTTCTCCTGCTGAACCTATTGATCATGTTGACCCTGTTCCAACTCCTCCCATTATGCCTTCTGATCCCATTATCCCCATTCCTACTCCTACTCCTGTAGTTGATACTCCAGCCCCTGAGGCTGCTCCTTCTATTGATGATCCCTCTGTGTTTGGTGATGAGGAGCCCTTGGCAAATATCTTGATGGAATTAAAAGGAAAGAAAAAAGTGGCTGCTACAGACCTAGAGCCCATTGTTGAAGAAACTGGAGATTCTGAGTCCAGTTATGACAGTGATGACACTGCCTCAAATGCCAACTTCAAGCTGGGAAGAGATGAGCTTGAACAAGAAAAGGAGGATCAAGAAAAGGATGCCTCTTCTGGTGATGAGACAGAGGTGGAATCTATCAAAGAGCAAGCTCCTGCAAAGGATGTGCCTGAAGATGTGCACACATCCAGGCGCACATCCACCTGAAAGAAGGCTGATAAGGGTATCTCTACAACTCTTTCCATTACTCCTGCCCCTAAACCCTTTTCTAAAAAATTTTTAACCAAGAATGCTTCTGAAAGGTTTGGCCTGATTTCTAATAAGGCCTTTATTGTGGAGATGAAAAGAGATAGATAAACTTTCTTTAAATTAGGTATGGATAAATTCTTTGAAGAGAGAGGCTTGTTTTTAATTGTGGATCACCCTCTCCCATTCTATCCTAAGATGGTGTATGAATTTTATGCCAACTTGACCAAAGGGCTAGATAGATATTGCTCTCCCTTCACTGTCTATGTTAGAGAAAAGTTTGTCCCCTTTTCCCCATCTGTGATCAATGATTTTCTTGGTTTGGATGATACTTTGGATCAGCTTTGTGCTATTTCTGATGAAGAACTTGTGTCTGCAATCACCCATGGCAAAGTGACCACTTGGCCTGTAAAGCCAAAAGATTTGGGAAGTGGTTCTCTCTCCTCTCTTTATTGTTTTCTCCATACTATTCTTGTTGCCAACCTTTGCCCCTCAAATAACAAGACCTCAGTTACTAGGGTGCAAGCTGACCTTCTTTATAGGTTGGGCATTAAAAAAAACATCAATTTTTGAGATTTCATTTTTAGGAAAATCTGTGGCTATGAAGAATCCCCTTCTAAGAAATGGTCTTTACCCTATCCCTCTCTCATCTCTCAAATTTTGGTTGCCAATGGTGTTAAGCCTGAAAAAGGTGAAGATAGGGTTGATAAGTTTGATTTGTTTAAGCAAACCAAAACCCTCCTAGATACCAAGCAAAGATTTGTGGATCTCCCTTTGGGCACTGTCCCTGAAATTTCTATGCCAGATGTGGACACATCTGAACCCACATTTGAAGACCCTTTTGCTGCCCAAATGAAGGATTTGGATGCTGAAATTGCAGCTGCTGAATCTCATTCCTCTGCTTTAACTGATCAACTTCAAGCTTCCATTGCTCATGCCAACAATCTGAAAGCTCTTAAGGATAGACTCCTCAAATGGCATGCTAATCTTTCTGCTCAAAAAGGGGGAGATGAGCCTGCTGCTGCTGGAAACAAAGTTTGGGATGATGCTGTTGCTGCTGGCTGGAGGAACTGGAAACTTTGAATTAAGGGGGAGAAGACTTTTTAGTAGTTGTTTTATTTTGGTGGTTCTAAGACAATTTTAATTTCTGCTTTAAATTTTAGTTTTAAAACAATGGGTTGTAATAACTTTAATTAGGATGTTACTGAATGGTTGTTTTGCGTTTGCTCTTTAATGAACTGCTGCTATTCTGCTCTAACTTGTTCTATGCAGTTTTTATGTGTGGATGTGTAACACATCTGGACACACATCCATTCAGGGGGAGTTGTGCTTAATTCTGAATTTTGTGGTCACAAGATGTGATTACTATAAATCTTTGATTTTGACCAGAAAGTTCAAAATAGGGGGAGATTGAAAGCGTATGCTTTTTGGGAACAAACTCTTGTTTCCTTATTTCAAAAGACTTCAAAAAGGTAAGAAGATTTTGTGACTTTCATGGAAGATTTATTATTATCCTACTTTGACTAGGACATTGTAAATAAGGTAAATATCTTTTATTTATGTACATAGTTTTATATTAGGACTAACCTACTAATATTCTATTTCCTTGTGAGTGTGTTTATGTTTTCATATAGGAAAAGAGATCTCACAAAGGAAGATGTTGATTACTTGAAGATCTTCTCCAAAGTGCATATAAATACAAGGTGTTAGGACCTATCTTTGATCAATGTCTTAGTTAGTTGGTTTTGATAAAGGAATATATATATAGAACAGGGTTTATATCAAAAGAGGAAGACTGTCAGTCATGATCCTTTACTCTGACAACTAAGTCCATGACTGACCAAATCAAACATCATATTCATTCCTCAGTGTATCTGACAGCTATGAGTTTGATAGTTATGATTCTGTTGTATACAATGATTACAATCAATCAAAAACAAGAATCATATTCACTCTAAGCCATCAAGATCATCAAAGTGCATCTCAGTCCTTATTAGAGAACATCTCTGATAGCTAAGCCTTGTATGATCTGACAGCTATGACTTCTTTCCTATGATAGCCATCACTTTGTCTCAATCTCTGTTACCACAATCTCAACCAAAGTGGAACCTGGACCTTCACAGCTGTCAAGTTCACCATTGAAGACCAAATGAAGACCACTGAAGACCTTCTGGAAGCTCTCAGTTCAAGCCACAGCTCAAGCCAGCTCATGAAGACCTGCAAGTGGACAAGTGGGGCAAGGACCAGTCAAGGCTCATTAATGTAGCTACAACAGTCATATTCCAATGGCTACATTGAAGGGTATAAATAGAGGAGTTCATCCTCTACACAAATAGCTTGAAAAATACTCTTTTTCACAGTCCAAAACCTCTCCCTTACACCCACACACACCTCCTGTAATCCACACACACACTCACCAATCCCTACCCTTTAAACCCTGTTCCAAACCAAAACCCTCACTCCAAAACCTCTGCCTCATCAACAAAACACCCCTTAGTGTGTTAATTCACAAAATCCAAAATCCTAAGACTGTACTTTAGGTGTAGAATTAGTTTGCAAACACTCAAGACTGTACTTTGAGTGTATTGTTTGTTTTGTAGAATCTTGAGACTGTACTTCAAGTTGTAAAAACACTTAAGACTGTACTTTAAGTGTATCCCTAGTTGACTGTACTAATTAGGAAGAGGAAGTTCAAGGAACTTACCTGAATCAATCATTTGTAATTTTTGTTGATTAAAGATTATAATAAAATTGATCTCACTTGTCAAGATTGACAGTGGGGGTGGATGTAGGAGGAGTGAACTCTGAACCACTTTAAATTCTCTGTGTTATTACATTTTTGCAATCACATTCACACACTTGCATTATCTCTTTGTGTTCTTTGTCCTATCATTATTTCAAAACCTCTCTTATTCCGCTGCACAACTCAACTATCATCTGACAGCTAAGCCAAACCATAGTTGTCTGATCATCTTCATATCAACAAAGGGCCTTTCAATTGGTATCAGAGCCTTGCTTCACATTCAAAAGTCTAACAACTTGTGAAGGATCCTCTTCAAACCCACCATGCCTCAACCAAGGAGAAATAATGAGAAAGACATCCCACACATTGATGACTGTGGATCCTTTGAGATCTATTCTTCAAAAATAAAAACATACCTTGATGCAAACAGTATATGGAATTGGTATGTTCTAGAGAATGAAGTGTCCTACCCAACTCAAATCTGCACTGATGGA
The DNA here is from genome assembly GCA_022495995.1 of Adenophora triphylla var. japonica. Classification (NCBI taxonomy): domain Eukaryota; kingdom Viridiplantae; phylum Streptophyta; class Magnoliopsida; order Asterales; family Campanulaceae; genus Adenophora; species Adenophora triphylla. The sequence goes on from JAFEMH010003929.1 coordinate 224,970, forward strand.
GGACCTAGTAAGATCAAATCCCCAGAAACATGGTCACAGTGAAAAGCAATTGATAAGTGCAAACTTGAAAGTCAAGAACATTCTTCAAAAGAGTGTAAATGACTCATTAGCACAAGAAATTGCAAAGGAACCAAATGCCAGAACAGCATGGGCTCTCATTCAAACTAAGTTCACTAAACACTCCAGTGTCAGGATACAAAACTTGTATAACTTACTTAGGCAATTAGACAACTTCATGTTCTACCCTGGAGAAAAAGTTAGTGCTGCTCAACCAAGGTTTGAGAACCTTGTTAGATCTATTGCTGACCATGGAAAAACCTTTGAACAACAAGATCTCTGCCTCAAGATATATTCAAATCTTCCTCAAGAATATGAAAAGGTAGCATTACCTATTAGAGAAGGATCTGAGTGGAGCACAATGACAGTTGAACAGTATTTGGAAAGCTTGAAGCATATGAATTGGAAGGCATGATAAAAATTCAACCAGTTCCTACCATTTCACAAACTTTAGCTTTAACTGCTCAAGAAACTGTACACAAACCAATCACTCACCAAGACATTGAGACCATTGTCAACAATGCCCTTCAAAAGATAAACATCAGCTCCAAACCTGTCTGTAAACAGATCTCCCAAGAAGACATTCCAAGTCTCATTTCCATGGCTGTCAGAAATGCCATGAAATTTCAAAAGAAATCTTTTGACAAAAAATACAATCCCTCCACATCTAATGCTCAACAAGACAGCTACAAAAAGACAATTGATTGCTTCAACTGTGGAAAGCAAGGACATTACTCATCTGATTGTCCTGAACCAAGGAAACCTAGGGACAATCAGACAGCTAAGAAGATAACCTACTCAAAAGAGATCATTCACAGTTCCAAGTGCAACTGCTTCAATTGCTCCAAAAATAAGAATGACAAAAACAAAGAGCAAGTTATGATAGCTGACTCATCAAAATTCAGTGATGAAGAGTATGTGTCAAGTGATGATTCTGACAATGAAGGAGAAGAAGCCATGATATGCCTTATAGCTGAAGATGAGGAAGAATCAGACAATGAGGAAGAAATGGAAGCACTTGCTGCTGCTGATGAACTAAAAGAGGTACCTAGGAAAGGACTTTGGTATTTAGATAGTGGTTGTAGTAGACATATGACCTTCAATAAAGACTGGTTGCAACAATATTCCCCTAAAAATGGTCCAAATGTAACCTTTGGTGACAACTCCCAAGCTAAGGTCAAAGGATCAGGAAATCTTATTACAAAAGATATCATTTTTACAAATGTGTCTTATGTAGAGGGTCTCAAACACAATTTGATTAGCATTAGTCAAATCTGTGATAAGGGATATCATGTTGTTTGCACTAAGGATAAATGCACTGTTAAGGATAAAAACAATAAAGTCATTCTAACTGGATCAAGAAAAGGAAATCTATACTGCTTAAACCTAGAGATTATGGAATCCTCAAATGCTCACTGCCTTCTGTCTTTCAATCAATCTGATATGTCATGGCTATGGCACAAAAGATTGGCTCACCTCAATCACAAATCCATCTCCAAGCTTGAAAAATTCTAATCTAGTCAGAGGTCTACCAAAGATCCCATTCAAGAAGGATAAACTTTGCAAAGCATGCCAATGTGGGAAGCAAAAGAAATCTTCATTCAAACCCAAGACCAAGTTGGACACCTCAAGACCTATTGAACTGCTTCATATGGATCTTTTTGGACCCATAAGAACTAGATCTTTAGGAGGAAAAAGATACTCCCTAGTTGTTGTTGATGATTACACAAGATTCACTTGGATCATTCTTCTTGAATCCAAAAGTGACACCCTTAGCTGTCTGATAAAGTTGTTCAATAAAATTCAAAATCAAAAAGGGACATCCATCATCAAGATCAGATCTGACCATGGGAAGGAATTTGAGAACACAGGAGTAGAAGAATATTGTGATTCCAAAGGCATAGATCACAATTTTTCAGCCCCAAGAACTCCCCAACAAAATGGTGTTGCTGAAAGGAAGAACAGGACAATTTGTGAGGCAGCAAGAACAATGCTGTCAGAACACAATCTCCCAAAGTATTTTTGGGGTGAAGCTGTTACTACTGCTGTGTGTTTTGGTCAAATTTCAACAAGCGAATTAGATGAGAAGAAAAGTGACTAAAGTGATATGAATCTAGGTACAATGATTATCAAGTTGAATAGAAATGGACACAAGATGTTTGTTGACTAGGGAAAGACCTTGAACAACTTGTTCGCCGGCATAAAACCCCGGGAGGATCTGGCCCCTGCCTTGACCGAAAGTTTACTAAATGTTCTTGAGGATTACAGTACTATGAGCGTATTGAAAGAGACCTTAAGCTAGTGAATCATGTGTGTGCAAAATACAGTGGTATGTCTCTTTTATACCTCTCCACAACGGCTAACTACAAAGAGAATCATGGGCCTATAAACTCGGGAAAGAGATTGATCCAATAGAGATATTTCCGCCATTTGTTGTTTGAGGGAGAAGATAAGATTTGTTGCTGAAGAAACGTTTTTGACTTAGTCATGGCTTCCTTTGACACGTGCCCTATAAAATAGGAATAGCGTTACTGGTCCCAACCTATAGAAAACCAAGTGGTAAATGGAACAATTCAAGTTGTTAGTACCAAGTTGTTAAGTGTAAGTTGTAAACATGTTGACTGAAAGTGTAGGGCCCAACAATTGCCCCCAAACTTTTTGAATTTTAAAATGAAGAATAGAAAGAAACAAAAGAATTTCAAAAAGTTTGCCAAAAATAAGAAAAGAACGACGGTTTAAAAGGGACGCGATAGGACGGTTTTAAGTAGTTTCCCGAGGCAAAAAGATTTGATCGCTTTTAGAGTTCCAACCACCTTCAACCTTCATAAATAAGTAGTCTCTTTCTCCAACTCTCCCTTTCACCAAATCAAAAACGTTACTTTCGCAGTGGTTTCTAGGAGAAGAACCAAGGAAGACGGTTGGGGCGAAAAATCGAGTAGATACTTACGGTGAGTTTCTTGTCTCCTCTTCAATTTCATCTTTGATTTCTTGTTCTAAGTTGAAAAAATGGGTCGGAAGAAGATAGTCGCGATTGAGAGTGACGAGGGTTTGCCCAAGGGTTTCATAACCCAAAACTTATTGAAGGAACCTGATAATGAGAAATGTCTAATGCCTAAGGCTAACCTAGAGGTTATTAAGAAGAACCACGCCATGCCTGATTCAACGGTCTACTTCACCCACCCTGATTTGACCTCCGAATGTTATTCTCCCACTTGGGTATGCTTCCCGGAGTATCCCTTTGTTATAGGCTTACGATTCCCTTTTCCCGACTTGATTATGAAGTTCTTCTCCTCTACCAAACTCAACTACGCCCAAATGATGCCTCAAGGGTGGAGGTACTTGCAAACCCTAGTTAGATTAGGAGAGAGGGCTGATTTGGTTGCCGGTTTAGAAGAGTTGGCATATACTGTGGATTTAAGGAGTTTTGGTCCAGGAAGGTTTGGTTTTAGGGTTAAAAATGGTGAGCCTATACTGATTTCCAATCATGACGTTGCTGATAGAGGATGGAAAAATAAATTTTTCTTTGTAAGGAGGGACACCTTGGGTCAAGAGGAAGGTGTTTTTTCCAAATGGAGGTTTCAAGGTAGCGAAAATAGTTCTTTTATTTTACGAAATGCTTCTTAATACTAGGATAACTAACTCTTAAAATTTTCTTTGTAGAAGTTTCTAAGTTGTCGGACTGTTTAGGAGCAAAAAGGGACACAAGCGAACGTAAACCGGCTTCTTCGGATTGGGTGTACCCGATAGGTCCTTCAAGGCATTCCACTGTCGAGTTTTCGTTGAGGAGGTTGAAGGTGAAGCGAGAGGTTGAAGCAGAGGAAAATCTGCCCCCAACTCTACCTGAGATGTCTACAGGTTTAAGTCCTCAAAAATCTTGGTACTTTTTCACGAGTATTACGATTATCTCAATCCCTTGTTTTCTTGTTGTAGCTACACGATCCAAATCCAACGTAAGTGCCACTGACTTGATGGCATTGCTAAGGCAAAGAAAGTTGTCAAGAAGGACAATAAACCTCCAACTCCAATGTCCGTGGCCTCTAGCTCAGATTTGAATGCTTCCAAGAAAAAGGAAGAAGTGAAGAAAAGGAAGCTATCTGAAACCGAAGCTACGGATGGGAATGAGATTGGTGACATGGGGACAGCAAGAAAAAAGTTAAAGGAGACTATAGCTTGTTTTGTCGACAAGGTAAAATGAGAAAACTTGAACCTTGCCCATGATTTTTGATGAAATGCTAACATTTCTTTTGCTTAGGTCGCGGATATCATGGTTCCTATCATGGACCAGCTTGATCTTTGTGAAAATTAAGGCGACCGAGGCACAATTATGAAGCTGAGGAATACAAGAAGCAGGCTACCAAGAATGCTAAGGAATACAAGAAGCAGGCTACCAAGAATGCTGAGGAGATTGATAAGTTGAAGGAAAGTCTTGAAGCTGAAAAGAAGGAGTTGGAAGCTGTTAAGGCCGAGAAAATGAAGGAACATGAAGCCCATGAAAAGGAATTGGATGCCGCGAAGAAAGACTTCACGTTTAATGCCACCAAAGTGGTGTTTGAAGCTAGGATTGATCTTATGGAAGAATACAAGAACGGGCTGGCTTTGGAGTGGGATGTGGAAGCAGAGAAAAGGGCTTTAGGAGATTTCGTTGGTGAGCCAGTAGATGCAGAGGAGGTGAATTCTGCGGCTTTGGAGGCTCTAGTTGAAGACACTGATAGGACCTTGAGCACCCTAGTGGTAGCTCAGAATGGTCAAGGGGAAAATGCAACACCGGCGGCAGCAGGCCACGAGGTTTAAAAAACATTTTAAAACTTTGGGTATTTCGGATGAAAAAACAATTTTTGCTTTATTTGTGTACCTCTATCGGTACAACAAATGGGGGGAGTGTCCCCAAAAACAAGGTTTTTTAGTTTGTAATGGCTCATAAGAGCCGAGACAATTTATTTGGGGGTACTAGGTTGGTCTAGTACTCCAAGCTTTTTAGGTTTTTAGGGACTTGTTGGCTTACCCAACTTGTCCTTTAGTTTGCAAAAAATCTTTTGGAAAACACTTAATGGTTTTTCAGCAAAGTATCTTATGTCTCTGAGAGATGCTTGTTTGTTCTTTAGATAACATGTAAATGTTATAAACCGTAGGTAACATGAAAATGTTACAACCAATAGTTCACAACTTGAAGAAGTGTGAAAACGTGCGCCCAGGCGAAGGTGTCAAAACCTTAATTCGTAAGAAAAGATGAATATCTTTTAACCATAAGTACCTTTGATCAGAGGTAATTCGTTTGAAGAGATAGAACAAGTATCAGCCGTCTGGCGTGTCAACAAGTTCTATCCCTCTCCGACTAGAATTCCAACATGTATCGGCCGTGCGGCGTGTCAACATGTTGAAATTTTCTTCCTCGGGTTCAAACATGTATCGGCCGTGCGGCGTGTCAACATGCTTGACCTTTGTCCTCCTCGAGCTCGAGCATGTATCGGCCGTGCGGCGTGTCAACATGTTTGTCTGTTCCGGCTTAGGTCTCAACAAGTATCGGCCCGTGCAGCGTGTCAACATGTTGAGCCTACTCCGTTGCTCAAGTTGCACCTCGCAAAACAAATTCATGTTAGGGTTGGGCGTTAGCATAGCTAACACCCCTCCGACACTCAAGTCAGTAATGTTTTAATAAGAGTAAAAAATTGAAATGCGTAATTGAACTCGACATAAATTTAAACCGTACCTGAGGAGTCTAGTTATAAATAACTAGACTTACATGAAATAAAGTTTCAAGTGGATAGCGTTCCAACTTCTAGGGATTACTGTCTCCACTTGGGGTTGACAACCAGTATGCACCTTTGCCGGCTTCGGCATCGATGAGATATGGGCCTTCCCACTTGGGAGCCGGCTTACTGCATTCAATTCTCTTGTATTTTGAAATACTTTCCTTAAAACTAAATCACCAACTGGAACCTTCTAACTCGACATTCTTGTTGTAAGACCTAGCAATTCGGCTGGCGATAAGTGCCATCCTTATCTTGGCTAAATCCACGATCTCATCAATTGTATCTAAATCTTGGGTTAGCAAGAGGTTATTTTCATCTTGAGTTAATAAGCCATACCTTCTTTGTGGGGGCTGTTGCTTCAAGCTGGAATTACGGCTTGACTCAGTATACTAAAGAATAGGGAGTTCTACCTGTGGCTCCTTTTGAAGTAGTTCTATCTGCCCATAGCACAAGTGGTAATTCTTCAACCCACTTTCCCTTCTTTTGATCTAGACGCTTTTTCAAGTTGTTGATGATCAACTTGTTGCTTGACTCAGCCTGGCCATTGGCTTGAGGGTGGACAGGTGTCGACATGACTAACTTGATGCCCCAGCGAGTACAAAAGTCCCTAGTCTTCTTACTTATGAACTGTGACCCGTTGTCACATACAATCTCCGATGGTACACCAAACCTGCTAATGATATTTTTCTTTAAAAATGAAATTACCTCTTTATCTCTTACTTGTACATAAGCTTCTGCCTTGATCCATTTTGAGAAATAATCGGTTAGAGCCAACATGAACACTTTGCCTCCGGGAGCTTTAGGCAACTTGCCTACAATATCCATGCCCCACTGCATGAAAGGCCAAGATGAGACTATAGGATGAAGAGGCTCGGCAGGTTGATGCAAGATGTTGCTGTGTCTTTGGCAGGCATCACACTTCTGTACGTAGCTCATGGCATCTCGACGCATGGTTGGCCAATAGTATCCCGTCTTGAGGGCCTTGGATGCTAATGCCTTTCCTCCAGAATGGTTCCCACATATCCCTTCATGGATTTCTTTAAGCACCACTTCAACTTGATCATTATCGACACATCTCAAGTAGTGTCCTGCAAAAGACTTCTTAAACAGCACATTATCTATCAAAACGAAAGTCGAAGTACGAATCTTAAAAGATCTAACATTCTTAACATCAGGTGGAATAGTTCCAAGTTGAAGAAACTCAATTACAGGTTGGGTCCAAGAAGGTTTAGCATCTGGTGCCCCAGTAGGTGGCGTAACCACTTGAATTTCCTCAACTTGGTCTATTGCCGGGTACTTAACATAAATAATTGGTATACTAGAATGCAACATTGATTTGCAAGTTGAACCCAAGTTAGCCAAGGCGTCTGCTTCTGCGTTCTCTTCTCTAGGGACCTGTTCCAAAGAGAATGATAGAAATTTTGAAGCTAAAGCCTTAACATGTTGGAGGTACAGAGTCATCTTGGAATGTTTCGCCATATAACTGCCATTAAAGTGGTTAGCTAGCAATTGAGAGTCAACAAATACATTTAAATGTGTAATATTCAGATTCAAAGCTGTAGTTAAACCCATGATTAGGGCTTCATACTCAGCTTCATTATTTGTTGCACTAAATTCACAAGATACAGCTTGAGGTATGATATCACCTTGAGGGGATTTTAGGACTATTCCCAAGCCAATCCCTTTGGAATTTGAGGCTCCATCTGTAAACAATGTCCAAAATCGAGGAATAGTTTTACCTTCAAGTTGTTGCACTTCCAATTCTACCTCAGTGCAAACTTGGGTGAAGTCGGCTACGAAATCGGCTAGGGCTGCGATTTGATGGCATTCTCGGCTCGTATGAAATATCATACGTGCTCAACTTGACTGACCACTTGGCCAACCTGCCCGACAACTCTGGGGTTCTCAACACATTTCTCATAGGATAATTAGTTCTAACGGTTATGGAATGTGTTTCAAAATAATGACGTAATTTGGTAGCAGCAGTAGTTAAGGCTAATATTAATTTTTCAAGATGAGAGTACCTTGTTTCAGCATCTAATAAAGACTTACTTACATAGTTGTGAATGTGTGCCCCAAATTTTGTTTGTTGGAATTCACGCGAGTTTGAAGACATTCGAGTTATTTGAAAAACGGAGTCGCCACGCCATTTTGATTACCTCAAAACTTTGAAAAAAAGGTTTTATGGGTTCGGAGGTTAAGTTACCCCTTGGGAAGAACGTTTGGCGTTCACCCAAAGTGCCTTGCCGGAGCAAGTCTCCCGAGATTTCATTAATCGTGTTTGCTTGCGTGCTTTCTTTGTGTGCATGTGCTTGAGAGTAAGGGGGGAATGTCCCAAGTTGTCTTCCGGACGTACAAACCATTTGTTGGTTGTCGCTCGGGATTCCTTGGAATTTATGTATTTGGGATTATGATCCCGTCCTCATCTTATGACTTGTGATCATCGCATTTTAACCTCGGGACCCTTGGGACTTGCGTGATCGAGAGAATGACTCTCTTTTGGTCAAAGATGAGGTTCTTTAGGAAGGAATGTCCTTAGCCCATCAATCCTACGCTTTAAGACGGTCGAGCTCGTATAGAGGCTTCATACTCATTCTTAAGCGATAATCGGAGATATAGGGTTCAAGGTTATCCTTTTCCTAAAGAAATCGTGAACCTTTGATGGAAGGAACGATGCAAAGATGAGAACTTTTACACCGGTCCGTTCCAAGGTTAGGGAAAGGGAATGCATGAAAAAATGACTCTTTAATGAAAAGATGACATTTTTATGTTTGCAAATGATGCTTTGTGATTTAAAAAGAGGATCTTTATTGCAAATGATGCATAAAGATAGGATTTTTATGCAAATGATGCATTAAAAAAAGGTTTTTGAATGCAAAGGATGCATTTTTATTGGAAAGATTGGATCTTTATGTACAAAGGACGTATAAAGATGATTTTTTTTATTCGAAAATAGGGGTTTTAGGTGCAAAGGATGCACCTTTATGAAAAAGACTACATTTTTATGACAAATGAGGTCTTAATGCATGCAAAGGGGAAGGGGGTGATAAAGATGTGTTCTTTATGAATAAATGCCAAGTCCCAAGCAAGATATATGAATGCAATGAGCAAGTATATCAATTAAAATGCAAGGTTAGGGCGTGCGAGGTTACCAATCGTTTCCTTCGCTTCTTCGGACGGAGCTAGGAGGAGAGGTTCGTCTTGGGTCTTCAAGGAGGAGGGAGATGGCTTCTTGAGCTTCTTCTTCGCCTTCTTGAGCCTTCAAGGGTGTTCTTCACGTCTTGGGAGTGACTGATGGTATTACTATGGATTGTATGTATTGTTGTTGTTTTTTTGAAAATGGGTAGAGGAGGGCTCTATTTATAGGCAGTCTGGATAAGGCTAATGAAGCCGTGCGGCTGCAGGTCCTTTGCAAATGAGGCCGTGCGGTCTTATCCATTGTGACTCAGCATTCTAGAACCATGCAAGGTGGCATTATTCTAGAACCTTCCCTCCTAATTAAGAAAAACGTGTTTCTTAATTAGGAAGGATTCCCTTCAGCCTTTATTTAATTAAAAACAGTTCCGGAATGTTTCCGGAACGCTGGGAAGGTCTGGGGAATTACCGGAAAACTTACCGAAATTGCCGGGAAATTTAACCGGAAGGCATGAGCCAGATTTGGGTACTTACAGAAGCCCCTCGGCAACGTCACTTGCAAGGCGAGTGGGGTTGTCGATAGAAAAGGATCCGATCTGGCGAATGCCGAGACGGATTGGGTGACCAAGGTGGTCGAGTGGCCGAACCTTTTGGAAGGCTACCTACGTATCCGGAGGAATTAAGCCAGCCGTAGTTCGGAATTAGGATCCGCTGGGAAGGAAGAAGAGAAACCGGTCTCTTGCCTAGGAAAAGAAGAGAAAATGACCTAGGAGATCAAGCAATTGATCCTGCGGGGATATGCTAGGAGTGACCCAGGTGGTCGGATATCTGAACTTCTATGAGGGGGCGCTTTATCACTGAGGAGTGACAAAGAAACAGGGTGACCAAAGTGGTCGAATGGCTGAACCTTTTATAAAAGGCTACCTACGTATCCCGGAGGAATCAAGCCTTGATCGTAGTTCAAGCATCACTAGATAGTTAGGAACGATGTCTAGGATCCTTGAGATTTTGACAATTCGGAGGCTGTCACCTGAAGAAGCTAGAGCTTATGGCGCTATCTCTTTATGACGGAGATAGAGGTAACTTAAGTCGGGAAACTTGAGCGTACGTCACTATTCGCGGATAGAGGTAGCACAAGTTGAAATGACTTGGACATACGTCACTATTCGCGGATAGAGGTAGCACAAGTTGAAATGACTTAGGCATACGTCACTACTCGCAGATAGAGGTAGCACAAGTTGGAATGACTTGGGCATACGTCACTATTCGCGGATAGAGGTAGCACAAGTTGAAATGACTTAGGCATACGTCACTATTCGCGGATAGAGGTAGCACAAGTTGAAATGACTTGGGCATACGTCACTATTCGCGGATAGAGGTAGCACAAGTTGGAATGACTTGGGCATACGTCACTATTCGCGGATAGAGGTAGCACAAGTTGGAATGACTTGGGCATACGTCACTATTCGCGGATAGAGGTAGCACAAGTTGAAATGACTTGGGCATACGTCACTATTCGTGGATAGAGGTAGCACAAGTTGGAATGACTTGGGCATACGTCACTATTCGCGGATAGAGGTAGCACAAGTTTAGAGTTCTGACAATTCGGAGGTTGTCACCTAGTGTTATCCCGTTATAACGGAATTAACGGAGGCGACTGGGAATAGAGCTTGATTGCTAAAGAGATAAGGGGATATTTTATGAAAAGATGTTATCTTGGTTAAAAGATAACGGAAATTGCATGCCCAAGTGGAAGGTCCGAGGGCGGGATTGTAATTTCGCTCGTGAGCGAATGAAGCCGCCCGGCATGAGATGAAGAAAAAGGAGCCGTACGGCTAGAGACCTGTTTTTTCCAGATTATTTAAAATCAGATTTGAACGGGCCATTGGCATTGCATTGCCGCCCACTTCAGCCGAGAGAGAGAGAAGAGAGAGAGAAAGGAGAGAATTTCTTCAAAATTCTTCAATTCCCTTTGCTTCTATCGATTGGAATGGATCCGGAGGGCAATCCCATACCGAGGCAAGCAAGAAGGAACATCTCCGCGGCTGCGAGAAGGAGGAGAAAGGAGCTCGTTCGGACGGAGAGGAAGTATGACTTCCTTACGCCTCCATCGGAGCTTTACCCGGGGAGAAGGGAGCATAAATCAACGAACCCGCGATCGGTTGGGGTAAGCATTCTCATTTTGCTCAAATCCGATGATTTTGCTTGAATTTTGAATGATTTAGGGCTTGACCCGAATTTTAGGATTTTCCTAGGATTTTTGAATGATTTTGAGATGCATGAACAACCGATGAGGCTAAGAATATGCATGTGCAATTTTATTTGATGAAAAATATGAGAATGACTCACTTTTTTCTCGCAAAATGAAGTAAGAATGAGATTTGTCTAAATGAGACGAGGTTCTTGCCTTGTGCTAGAACTAGGTCAAAATTCTGATTTTCAATGAGAAAACATGATTTTGGAAGATGAAAATGATTCATGCATGCCGTTTTATTTGAAAAATAATGCTTATGTGCAAAGAATTGTGATTTTGTGCTTTAGGAAAGCAATGACGCGTTTCAAGTGATGAAAGACACGTTTTTGATGCAAAAGATATGCTAGAAAAACTTTTATGAATGCTTTTCTTTTGAAAAATATGTGCACTTTTGAATATACGCATGCTTTTGAAATGATATGAAGGACTGACGCTTCTTTTTGATGTGCTTGTCTACAGGAAAACAAGTCTAGAGGACCGTCCGAGATTGCAGTGAAGCTTTGCAGGAGGATGCCGGACTTTGAGAAGAATGGGGTAAATCCCAAGCGGTGGTGAGGGCTACCGGCCTGGATGCATTTGTAGAGGCCATTGGCGGGGTGTCCCACATCACCTCTAAGAGCGAGGGCTTGGTCCAGGCCCTTTCGAGTTACTGGTGGGACAGTACACATAGCTTTCACCTGAGTGCAGGAGAGCTGACAGTGACTCCTGCCGATTTCACAGCTATTACTGGCCTGCAGTTCACCGGGAGGCCCGTGACTTGGAGAGACCACATTACAGCCGAGGAGTTCCAGGCTTTGGTAGGGTTTGAGCTGATTCCCAAGGGGCTGGGGATGGAGACGCGGAACGTCGAGGTGGCAGTTCAGATTTGCATGCAGAACTTTGCTGCTAATGATGTGACTGCCCAGCAGCTGGCTAGGGCATTCATATGGTTGATGCTATCAGTCACTATCTTTGCTAATTCTGGGACGCTGGCCATGACTTGCCTCCTCGACTCTTTGGAGGATGTGGATGGGATAGGGACGGTCTCTTGGGGCGAGGCCGGATTGGCGGAGTTGTACTTCTCGTTGGACATGTACAGTCGGAACAAAGCTGCTTCCATGGACTGCTTCTCATTTGCCCTTGAGGTAGTCTCCTTTTTTTTTTTTCTTTCTTTCTTTTCTCTTTTCCTGTCTTGAGACTTTTATAAGAGAGAGAATGACCTTTTGATGTTTTGAACATGCGGGGCTTTGGTTTTGCGAGTGTGATCGGGTTCTTCCTTGGAATCGGCAGAGTGATGTCACCATCTTCCCACTGCTTACATGGATTATTCGGCACTGAGGGCATGCGAGAGATAAATTCCACGGGGAAGACCGGATTGCAACCTTCGATTACAAAATGGTGAGGCCGGTCATCAAGGGATGGGCATCTACGGAGCCCACTTCTACCCCTG